>CM062817.1:1257287108-1257471220 GCA_031772625.1 Pinus tabuliformis
TAAGTCATTCATCCATCCCATTCACTTATACTTTTTTGGGAAACTGGTCCCATTATCCCCAGTCGGAACCACTATTCCAAACGGAAAAGGAGCTGCACTAAGGTCCGGACCGGGTGGTTTCCCCTTTGTTGTGGCAACGATTTTCGAGGCCTCAACAAAATTGGCGCTAGAAGGAGGGCCTAACTGTGAATGGCAAGCCGACCTAAATCGGCAAGTCATTCTAAGAGTAATTCTCCCTCCAAATCTCCTCGTTCTTCTCAATTGCATGCTGGTTCTCCAGCCCATAACCAAGAAGAAGAGGAATTTACCACCACTGCTCAATCCCATCACATCCCAGAACAGCTAAGTCTTGAATCTCCTGAAGTCCAGTCTCTAATCCATAAACTTCAGAGCTTCTCGATCTCACCACAGAAATCTGAGATATCAGAAAGCAGTGCAACTTCGCAGTTCAACCTCACACATCCTCTTACCAGACTTCAGAGCGAAAAACTTGGTATTGAACCCACTGAGTTTCCTTTACCCAAAAGGAAAAAGCCAAAGAGAAATACTGAAGGATCTGATACTGGGGATTTTTCTTCCACATCCTCCATTTCATCTCCTCATCTACAAAGTCAACCACCCACTCCTCCATTACATATTGTTGTTCACCAGGGAACAGAAACCTCAATATCCCAATCTATTCACTCCTCATCTTCAACCCTTTCCAACACATCCGGAATCCCAGCAGTAGTCCCAACCACTGCCGCCATTATAATGGCAGATCCATGGACTAGGCTAGGAGCAGTCAACATGCCTGGACCATTGCATGATCTACCCAATGACCCCGAAAAATGGCTGCCTAAATTCAATCCAGATGATGGGATCCAGGCTGAAGAACACATCAACAATTTCATGTTAGCAGTTAACCTAAAAGGAGTGACAGAGCAAGATGTCGTAGTAAGACTTTTCCCTTACACTTTACAAGGATCAGTAGGATCCTGGTATTTCTCCTTACCCTCTGGTTCGATTACCAGTTGGAATACATGCCAAGAGCAGTTTCTCACCAAATATGGAGATGATAGATCCCTAGCAACTTTAATAAATGACCTCTCCAATTTGAGAATAGAGCACAGGGAACCAATAAAGGAGTTTAATGCCAGATTTAATAAACTACTGAATAAAATCCCTACCGCTTCTAAACCAAGTGAGCAAATCCAAAGCGAATGGTATATCACTGCCCTACCTGCCAACATAGCTATCTTTGTAGACAGGGCTGACAAACCTACCTTAGCTGAAAATATGAAAGAAGCACTTGCCGTTGAAAAGCGCATTAATGCTCTTGAAAAGAAAGCTGTTCTAGAAGACAGAAAAGCTAAAAAAGTCTCGTTTAAAGAAGATTCCAAGAAGAAAACCCCGAAGGACCCATATGACATGGAAGGTTTACAAAAGGTCCTTAAAACATTGTCTAATGAAATGGTTGAGATTAAAAAGTAGGTGGCCGAAACTTCAAGCAAAAGACCATTTAGGACTTTTAAGAGAACCGAATCAAAGCCACCTAATGTTATATCTAACGCTGATTCGGACCAAGAAGAAGAGGAAGAGGAAACACCTTCACAGACCGATGATGAAGAAGAAGTAGCTGAATGCCACGGAATGTGGGATTTTATACTCCCAAACTCTGATATGGAAAATGAAGAAGAAGCCTTTCCGGTTACTACAAGAAGTAAAAGCACTCCTGAACCCGCCCAGGCAACTTCAAAGAAGAGGAGCGCAGGCGCTACTACAACAAAGGAAAAAGTTCCCCCAAAAAAGTCACCTGTGGTAGTTCCTCAAAACCAGCCTTCAACTTCTAGTGCTCCTTCAACATCCAAGACTCTAGTGGTATCCGATTCAATGGAATATAACATTGTTGATGATATGAAGAAAACCAAGGCAAATATAACCATGTTTGAACTTAGTAAACTGAAACATCAGCAAAAGCTACTTCTCAAAGAATTAAACGCTGTTCCCTCTACTCCCCTTCCCAGTACAAGAGCCGCCAACGATCAAGGCCAACCTCCCGAAGGTATGGTTGAAATTACTGATTCAGTCTTAATCGGAGATAAATCAAATTCTCACACTCCACCCTTCCTGCTCACTTATGAGATTTATAATAGAAACCTACACAACTGTTTAATAGATTCAGGGGCCTCATCTAATATAATGCCAGCTTCAGTTTGCTCTAAGTTGAACATTGAACCCCAGAAGTCTGCAATTCATATTGTACAGTTGGATAGAACTAAAGTGCAGGTTGTGGGAGAAATTAATTCTGTAACCATCAGGTTGTCAGCCGACCCCAGAATTGTCCAGAGAATTGACATTTTAATCGCAGACATACCTGAATTTTATGGTTTGATTTTAAGCAGAGATTGGTCCGAAAAATTACATGGGTATATTTCCACAGATTGGTCACATATGTGGCTTCCCTACAAGGGAAAGCCAAATCAGATCAGGATTGATCGTGAGAAACATATGACCCACACAGTTACTGAATTCGAGCAAGAAAACCAACCTGTGGCATTCAACAACAACATTTTGGGGAATTATTTGGCAGAATCATTCTTTGGCAACTTTGTTGCCCAACCATCTCCTTTTTCAGTCAATCATTTTACATCTCAAATAGAAAAATTTTCACAAACTGATAGGTCCAGATGTTTTAATGATCCTGAGAAAAATGTAGATACTTTTGTTAATATTCCTTTATTTTGGTCTCTGTATTTTGATGGCTCTAAGTCCCCTGAAGGTTCAGGAGCTGGATGTATATTGGTTAGTCCGCAAGGAGAAAAGACAATGTTGTCTTGTAGGTTAGAGTTTGAGTGCACTAATAATACAGCCGAATATGAGGCTTTAATCCAAGGATTATATAAAGCAATCGGTCTGGAGGTACAATATCTAAAGGTTTTCGGCGATTCAGAAATCATTGTCAAACAGGTTAGAAATGCAATTCATTGCCTTTCAACTCACCTTAAACATTACCAATCGCTCGTTCAAGAACTTACCTCACACTTTCTTGCATTCAACATTTCTTCTATACCTCGATCTCAAAATGCAGCCGCAGATTTACTAGCCAATGTAGCTTCAAAGCTTCTACCTTCTGAAGACTACAGCCTTGATAGATTTTCCGTAGAATTACTTTTCTGACCTTCAATTCCCGACAATGTCACTAATTGGAGAGTATTTAATCATGACGATGATATTTTGCAGTTTTTAACTTCTGAGAATTCTTATGATAAGCAAGTTATCGAGGAAGATGATCATGATTCCCAGATGAAAGGAGTGCCCAAAGAAAATTCGATCCCCAAACTAGTGGTAAAATTAGAAGACCTTTATGATATTAAAGACAGGTTCAAACCTGTAATTAACACAAAGCTTCAAAGTTCTACCCTTAGGTTTGAATTAATAAATCTAGGAACCAACGAGTCTCCTCAAAACATCAATTTAGGAACAGGACTATCTCAGAACGAAAAGGAAGCATTTATTAAATTGTTGAGAAAGAACAAATAGGTTTTTGCTTGGAAATATGATGACTTAAAGACATACGATACATCTATTATCCAGCATACCATTCCTATGCTTCCTGATAAAAAACCAATTCAGCAAAAATTAAGAAAAATACACCCAAATTTGGAGAGCCAGATTAAGTCGAAGCTTAATAAGCTTTTGAAAGCCAAAATTATTTTCCCAGTCCGACATTCAAACTGGGTCTCTAACATGGTGCCAGTCAGGAAGAAAAATGGCGACATTCGAATTTGTATTGATTTCAGGAATTTAAACAAAGCGAGCTTAAAAGACAACTTCCCATTGCCCACTATGGAGCAAATTCTCCAATCAGTGGCAGGTTCTGAATTGATGTCTTTTCTAGATGGTTTTTCAGGGTACAATTAAGTTCTGGTACATCCCGATGACCAGCTCAAAACTACATTCAGGACAAAATGGGGAACCTATGCATATCAGAAAATGCCTTTTGGTCTTATAAATGCCAGAGTGACATTTCAGAGAGCTATGGATATGGCCTTCAGAGGGTTAATTAATCGATCAGTAGTCGTCTATCTAGACGATATTACTGTATACTCTAAAAAGAGAGATAATCATTTGCACGACTTAAATCAGATCTTTCAGAGATGCAAAAGATATGGTATTTCCCTAAACCCAAAAAAGTCCTTCTTTGCTCTAGATCAAGGAAAACTCTTAGGGTTTATAGTATCCAAAGACGGTATTTATATTGATCCTGATCGGATTAATGAAATTTCTGAAATCCCTTTCCCACATAACAAAAAATCAATGCAGTCATTTTTAGGTCAGATTAATTTTGTCAAACGATTTATTCCAGATTTTTCACAGATTGTATTACCACTTCAGACAATGATCAAGAAGAATTCAGTCTTCAAATGGGGATCAGAAGAAAAGAAAGCTTTTGATGTTATCAAACAGTCAATAATCAATGCCCCAGCCTTGAATACTCCCAATTTTTCTAATCATTTTACACTATATACTATCGCATCCAACACTTCATATGCTGCAGTACTCACACAACTGAATGATAACAACCTAGAAGCACCCATATCATTTTTCAGTTCAAATCTTCAAGGTGCCGAGTTGAATTATTCAGATGTGGAAAAACAAGCCTTTGCTGTGTTCAAAGCAGTCAAACATTATAGACCCTTCCTTTTGAAAACCCACACGAAAGTAGTAGTTCCTTTCCCAGCGGTAAGACAACTACTAATTCAGAAAGAATTGGGTGAAAAGAGAGCCAATTGGGTTACAACGCTTCAAGAGTATGATTTAGAAATAAAGCCAACAAAGATTGTTAGGGGCCAAGGTTTTTGCAGGATATTGGCAGGAGCATCAAACATTCACGAATCAAGCGATGAAGATCAGATTGAATCCATCAATCAGATAAGTCTCACTGATTCTGAATCTCAGTATGATGATTTGATATTTTATTTGAAGAACGGTTATGCTCCTCCAAATTTATCTTACAAAAATAAAAGGGCCATTAGGTTGAAAGCTAAGAACTTTACTCTCATTGATGATGTGTTGTTTAAACAAAATTATGATTCTATCCTGCTAAGATGTCTTGAGAAAACTGAAGCACTAAAGGTTCTGCAGGAGCTACATGATGGACCAGCTGGAGGACATTTTGGAGCTGACACAACAGCTCACAAGATTATTCATGCTGGATATTATTGGCCTACTCTATTTAGAGATTGCCATGAGTACGTAAGAAAATGCCTTAATTGCCAAACATCTGGTGGAAGACAACGAAAATCCGCTTTCCCTCTGCAACCTGTCAACATTGAACAGCCATTCGAACAATGGGGATTAGATATCATCGGGGAAATTACTCCACCATCTTCCAAACAACATAGGTATATCCTTACCGCTACTGATTATTTTACTAAATGGGTAGAGGCTATTCCTTTGAAGGCAGCAAATGCAGAGGCAATCATCGAGTTCATTGACCAGTTCATCATTACCAGGTTTGGTGTTCCAAACGCTCTTGTTTTTGATAATGCCTCTTATTTCTCAGGAAACGCTATATATGAGTTTGCTATTAAAAGGGGGTTTAAACTGAAATATTCTTCCAATTATTATCCCCAGGGGAACGGTTTAGCCGAATCAACTAATAAGAATCTCATCAAAATCATTAAGCGAACTGTTGAACAGAATCATAGAAATTGGCATAAATCTTTGGTCTTTGCATTATGGGCTGATAGAATAACACAAAAGGCTTCTATAGGGACCTCTCCTTTCAATCTGGTATATGGAAAAGAAGCCGTGTTGCCTACAAATCTTGTTCTTCCATCTTTAGCCCTAGTGCAGTTTATTCAAGAGACTCCGTCTTCTTCTATCCAACTTAGACATGACCAAATTCTCAAATTAGAAGAAGAAAGGGAAAAGGCCAGAATCACTCATGCCAAACATCAACAAATCATCAAAGCATCTTTTGACTCAGCATCATCCGATTCCAAACAGCTTCAAGTTGGTGACTTAGTTCTCAAATGGGACAAGGCCCATGAGGATAAAGGTAAGCATACCAAATTTCAGAAAATGTGGCTTGGACCATTTCAGATCTGTGAAAAGATAGGCCATTCAACTTTTATATTGCAAAGCTTATCAGGGTTGAGAGATTCTCTCCCCGTCAATGGCCTGATCCTGAAGAAATTCTTTAATTGAGAAGGTAACCCCTTCTCCTTTTTTTTTTTAGATTTCCGTAATTTGTAGGATTAGTAGGAAATAAAACTGTAAGAGTACCTCCATTGACCTTTTGTTATGTTTGAGAAAGCTGTCTCACAGAAATAATATAAATACCTGTTTTTAGATAATAGAACCCTCAATCAAAAAAAATAGTTTCTAGGAAATTAGATATCCTTGTGTTCTGAAACTTTAATCTAAATTTTGAAGACTCCTCTCACGAAGTAAAAGTTCTAAATCATTTTCTGTTTCCAAAATTAGTCTCCAAAGGTTATCTGTTAAAAGAAATAGAGGCTAAACCATTTTTCAGTATCTTCAACTCTTTACTTGTCATCCATCTGCTCTTAAGGAGAAAATTGTTCACCCCATTCACTAAAGGTTGTGATTATTCAGAGTGTAATTCTAAAATATAAAAGATTAAAGATAAGAGGTCTTATCATAAGCCTGCTTACCATGTTCATAGGGAAACAACTTAACTGACATTACCAATACTGCCTACCAAAACAGGGTAATGGCTTGAAATTTCAAGACAAGGGGTCTCATCACGAGCCGGCTTGATCAGTTAAATTATTACCAGTGAATGGCATTGTCATAAGCTGGCTACCAAACCAGGACAATGGCTTTTTATCTTATTTATTACAAAGAAAAACAGATGAAAAATAAAATATGAAAACATTTTATGGATTCATTCTGTTAATCACACTCTTATGTGAATGGAAAAGTGGACAATACTATGGTTAAAAGGTATCCCTGTCGAGACTATAAATGTTTGCTGGCAACAGAGGCTCTACCTATGACAAAGGGGTTAATTATAAAGGCTGATGTGGGAAAGTTTTCTATTTTATCACTATGAACCAATAAAGACTTATTTTAAGAAACTTTTTATGTATTTGGTTTCTTTAAACTAAATGGGACGAAGTTAACAAAATGGAATTCACTTTTGTCAGAACACATGAATATCTAGTTATATTAGAAATTTCTCCTTCTGATTGAGTTTCTATTTATGAAAGGCTTGAATGTTTATGTTAATTTCAGAGATAACTGGTTCTACCAACGAATCGCCAATTGTTGTGCCCTACAACAACCCCCCATTTCATATCATCTGTATTTACAAATAATCAACATATGAAATGGGTCCCTTTTAAAAAATTAATTGGTATTAATGAATTAGTTCGAAAAAGGTATGATAATCAAATGAGTATGTAAATTGAAGCATTTTTCGAATAACAATGTTTCCAAAATAAAACAATCTTTTCTTATGGCGATAAAGCGATCGCAAGATCGCATATCGCAATGACAAGAGAGACGCACTTAAATGGCACTTTGGCCTTTGCCGATGCGATATCGCTATCGGCAGTCGGCGTTTTATTTGCATACACAAAAAGAGCACATATCTCATTCCCCGATGCGACACTATATCGGCGATCGGCTATCGGCACTGCCTCTTATGAGAAAACGCTTTAAGTTATAAACCCCGACCCGATGCGATATCGCTATCGGCCGTCGGCGGTATCCCATGCATTTTTTATAAGGTTCCCACCTCTTTCCCCGATGCGATGCGAATTCGCTATCGGAGTTCGGCAAATCACTTAAATTGTATTTGGTAATGTGTTCATATGCTAGTCCGATGCAATATCGCAATCGGCGTTCGCCAGGGCTACTTTCAAACGATAATGTAACACTCTCCCCCCATGCGATGCGACATTGTTCATCGGTAGTCGGTATTTTCAAAAAACGATTGCTTTGAGCTTAAAAGTTATATTTAAATCCGATTGATAAGGCGCAGATTTCAAAAAACCGTTAAATGCAGGGATAAGGTAATCCATGTGTATTTAATAACTTTGCCCCTTCGATTAACGAATACTTGCGTCTAAGGCATAGCATATCTGTTGCACGCGTTGGGAAGTCATTCAACTGAATAACAGCGTAAAGGTCATTTAATGGGTAGCAGGCCTTAAAATCACCATTAATGCATATGCGATCTCTTACCAGTGATTGGATCCGCAGCCACTTTTCGAAAATTAATAGCGCCACGCTTCAAGTGATATATACCTTTCCAATTATGCTTTGTCTTCATTATTCCTCGTGTTACGATTTCTGTTGCACTTGTGTAGAGTTCGTTTGTTGAAGAAAGCCTGAACATGATGGGGAAGAAGAATAAGAGGAGTTCTGGTTCTACTACAGCATCTGTTGTAGGTCAAGCTGCTCCAATTTCGAAGAAAGGCTTAATCTCTGACACTACGTGCGCTGGTCTTGCTAGGACCACATGGCAGGGCACATATAATCTGTTGGAGGCCGAGCAACCACAAGTGACAATGAGAACGGCTAGTGTTGATGTACTAAGGAAGTCTGATGCAATGCTCAAAGTTTTGGCCGACTCCTTTTTACACAGAATAGCGGCCAGAGAGCAGGTGCTCCCTTACACAGATGTGGTGCGCTGGGCAATTGAAGAAATCCCTATCACTGATAGAACTTTCCATACAAGGGACGGAAGGATTTTCGGGTCATTCAAGCCTGATGACCTAAGGCGAATGTATCATCTGCCTGAACCGGAGCTAGTCTACAACAGAGCCTTCGTGGAGAAATTCGCAAACGAAAATGAATCACCATCCGAACCCCTCCGAGATTGGAGGCAGAACCCAGCCAAGCACAAGCATGAAAGTTCGGGTAAGTACTCCAACGTTTCTTTGGCTTCTCCCTATTGCTATGCGGGGATTATGATGTGTAGATTGTGGGGATTACATGACTCTGTTAATATCAATATCGACATGGTTCCCTTAATGGAAGCGGCTATCAATAGTACAATTATGGATTGGGCCACTATTCTTTCTGATAAGTTGGTCGTAGCTGTTCCTGAATTTAGACACAAAACTAAAGTCACCGAAAGGAAAATCCCGCCATTTTATTATACCGCTTACATTATGGATACCCTGTGTTTTAATTCTGAGTTTCCTGTCCTCGGTTGGAGATGGACCACCCAAGATCCAACACCCATTCATTTATACCATCAGAAATTGTGGAAGTCCTATTACAAGGATCATTTGTACCAAATTTGTAATGGTTTCATGGTGCCCATTTACTATTCTATCTATGACAAACCCATTCCCAGAATTTCCTATGAAGCTTCTTTTGACTTACCAGCCATAGCAAGTTGGTTCGGGGAAGAGTATTTCACCTATATCAGAGTTTTTGGGAGTAAGGCTAGGCCACATGTCCTCCCTTTATATATCCCAGACAAGCTGTTAGCCCGGGAAATCTGCTACCAGATTATGGCTGAGAGTGTCACACAAACTCTCAAAGAGGAGAAGAAGAAAGGCTGGCCCCCTTTTCCTTTAAGAATTGGGGTTTTTACTTTGCTTAATTACAAGCATGCAGAAAAGGAAGCGACAAAACTCCAATCTTTATCCCTGGCCACTCTCCCAAGCAGACTCTATGATCCAAAGCAAACTGCCTACACTACCCTAGAACAAGCAAAGTTGACAAAAGTTGATCATCAAGAGGATATGTTTGATGACCTGTTCGTAGGTATCGAGACAATCAGCCAAGCCAAACAGCTTGCAATAATGAAATACAATGATGAGGCGTTGACTGAGTTTAATAAACTTAGGGAGGAGAGGTTGCAAACTCTGCCTCTAGATTTATTATTCACAACTCCAGCGTCTTCCTCAAGCGAGCCTGGTCGGCAACAGATACATCCACCTCCTGTCACAACTAAAGAACAGGATAAACAACAGGAGGAACGGCAGAAGAAGCCGCAGGCTGAGAAGCAAAGAAAAGAGCAAGCAGAGAGGCAGAAACAGGAGCAGATAGAAAGGCAGCAAAAGGCAAAGAAGGAAGAAGAGCAGAGGAAGAAGAAGGAAGAAGAAAAACTGAAGAAAGAACTAGCAGATAGGCAGAAAAAGGAATTAGAGGAGCAACAGTGAAAAGCACTTGAAGAACAGCAGAAGCTAGAACAAGAAAAAGAGCAGAGCAAAGCCCATACAGAGCAACATAAGCAAACCTCCACCGATCCTGAATTGATTAAACAATGGAACCAATTTGATTCCATTATCAGTGGTAAAGAAGGCTCCAAAGACAAAGGCTCCTCTAAAACAAGCGATGCGCCCGATACCACTTCTTCTCAGGTTCTAGGAGGAACCAGCGGCCCACCCATTTCATAGGATGTCGAGGTAATCAATAAAGACCCTTCCGATCAAATTGTTCTCCAGGTGGAAGAAATTCCTCCCCTGGATATTTTCTATAGCCCAAAGCATAGAGCCGTTATCAAGCGTTCTAAGAAAAGACGAAGGCTTGATCAACCTTCTATCTTTCCTGAGCAAACAGTCACGGGCAATATGGTCTGGAAGGAGGATTTGGATCCCTCAGATGATCTAACAAAGCTGTCGCAATTCGCGGGAGCTTATTCTGCAGCAACTATCGACAAAGCATCAGAGGTAAGTCTTTTGTTGAAGACTAAGGACCATGAAATATATGCATTACAGGCGGAGGTAATTGAGGCGAAAAACAAAGCAGCACAGGTGGAAGAGCAGTTGCTGGCTCAACAGCAAGAAAACAATTTGTTAACCCAGCAACTGCAAATTGAAAGACAAAGGATAGACCAAAGTGAAACTCAGAAGGCAAAAGAATTGTCGGAGGCATTGTCACAGTTGAAAACATCAAATGAGCTGATGATGAAATCAAAAGATGAGCGAATAGCTCAACTATCAACACAGCTCGAAGGTATCAAGAGCACACAGAATGTGAAAGTCTTCAGAGCAGAGGCAACTCAAATAAATGGCGCATTACTGTCTCAGATCAGACTTTTATGTCAAAAACTTGTTAAGGCTGAGCAATTATGCGAAATATCTACAACAGTGTGTGAGCAAATAGAGAAGGCCAGGAATGAGCTAGATCAGGCCGAAGAAGCCATATCCGATTATATTGAGTGGCAAGATACTGACGAAGGGAAAGCGGGGAATTTGTCCCGAATCCATGAAACGTACAAAGACATCCTCTTCACGGAATGGAACACTCAGGTAATGAAAGCAGAAAGGGCGGCTTCCAGGTGTAAAATAATTGCCAGCAATATGATCGACCTAGTCAATGATACACTTTATTTGGCGAACATGATCTCCAAGTGCACACCTGGAAGCATAACAACAGCAGGTATGCTTGAAGAATCAAGTTATCCTGACTTGGAGGAACAGAGGAAATTAATTACCGGAGTAAATACTTTAACCTCTGATGCATATTGGCTCTTTCTAATCAAGCCACATACTCAAAGGTCTGCTCTCAAGTGTTTAACAGATGCCCTCGGATACCTGATCCTCGACATTCAAGATGCTACATATGATGCTCAGCTAACTTCGCGTCTCAACACTCCACCAGAAGTAGAGCCAATGCTGGCGATATGTCAGCTCAGGAGTAAAGGCAAAGAACCCATCGAATGAAGCATTGCCGCCAACTGCCAGATTGCCAAGAAAGATGGAACAAACATTTATTGATGCCCATTTAATAGCTTTTCAGTTGTTTAGATATTTAGATTAGTATAGTATTTATAGACCCTTTCATTGTTTTGGAAAGGGTCGTAAATTTTTGTAATAAGACTTAAAGGCTGAAGTTTGCACTATTGTGCTTCAGTCTATATTCTTTTTGTGAAACTCGACCAACGGTCCTTAATTTTGATTTGAAGGCTATTTTATACAATTGCGCACGAATGTCTGTTGTTTGGAATGCTTTCCGATTTGAAGGAAGGACTGCGACATAGTGATTGATGTACTGGATTGATCGATCAGCTTACATGGTACTATTATCTGTATCTGTGTTCTTTCTTATTATATGAATTGCTGTGTTATTATCTTTGCTATTGTTGAATGCATGTATGCGATATAACAACGAATCGTCATTTCACTTCACTATTGAATGCTTGTGTTGATTTGTTATCCCTTTCACTCATGCATGTATCAATGATATGAATGATTAAGCGTAGTAATTCGCTCTAATCGCTCTGCATAACTAATTATGTAGAGCAATGTTTAAATGGTTTAAACGTCTATGCTTAAAGTGTTAGAGTCATTTATATGCCTGCCTAAAAGCACAGATCATCAAACGCTACGCTTTACCAAGTGATAAGTCCCGGGATCCGATTATAGTTATTACATTTTGTTTATGGTTTAGCTGTCCACTCATTATCATCTTATCTCATAAGTCATTCATCCATCCCATTCACTTATACTTTTTTGGGAAACTGGTCCCATTATCCCCAGTCGGAACCACTATTCCAAACGGAAAAGGAGCTGCACTAAGGTCCGGACCGGGTGGTTTCCCCTTTGTTGTGGCAGCGATTTTCGAGGCCTCAACAGGTGTTTAATCAACAAGAATCCAACAAGTGTTGGATCAGTAGCAAAAGGAGAAAATTGGTTGAAGTGCCAAGCCATTTGCAAGGGAAGGCATGTCAGTGAACCAAAGTGTTTGTCATGGACATTTTTCCAGGTAAAATGAATTGATGAAACTTTAGAAGGAGAAGAGTATTCATCTCTCATCAGATAACCAGCTTTTGTGGGTCCAAAAGCCTGTCAATGGGAAGGAGTGATCAAAATTTGGAATAGGGGAAATTTTTTTCTCAAAACTCAAAGTGCTCGGAATAGATCCAAACCTGAATGAAAGCATCCATCTCACCGATATGATCCCACGCAATTTGTTTCACTCAAAATGAAGTTCGTATGAGAAAGTTAGAGCGTTCTGATCATTTGGTCAAACAAGTGAATTTTGGTACAAGCTGATTAGGATATTGACTAGGAATCTGTATAACCCAGTCAACAAAAAGAATATTCTAGGGAATATTCTCAAAATATTCTAGGGAATATTCTCAGAATATTCCCACAGATGGTCAATGGGGTCTTGACATTTGGCGGCACGTGATTGGTCTGTGGCGTATTGGGTGGACCAACGAAAAGATGACACGTGGAAAGTCCATAGGCCACCACGTGTCCTCTCAAAGGTCAATTAAAATTTTATGGAGGTCGAGGGAGTCAAACCCATGACCTCACTAGCACAAGCCCAAGTCTCCATCACTATGCCACACATTGGTTCTTAGCAATCATAGAGTGCATTATGTATTTAAAGTTAAATACGTTGGAGTTTTGAAGTTAACCACTAGAATTAACTACTAGACTTAACCACTCATGTGAGTAGCATTGTAAACTTAACCACTAGCAGTTACGTAACTGTAGGTAGCATTAACTGCCACATGAAACACTAGCATGTGACCAATCTTGAAACACTAACTGCTAGCATTTTATGCTAACCGCCATATTAATGCGCGAAGAGAGATTAGTGTTAATTAATCCGTGTTTATCAATTAATTAATTTCATATTAGTTTGGTGGAGATTTTGGTGGGTCCGCTAAATCCAGAGTTAACTGGAGTTTTTCTAGATTTAGTGGAGATTTCCTAGGAAAAACTGAAGAAGCCATAAATTTGGCAGTTTTCGACCAATTTTGGCTCAGAAAGAGTCATTCCTAGATAATTTGGATGCTTTGAACACAATGGAATAGGTTGTAGAGGTATAAAGGTACTTTTGTACATGATTTTTCTACGTTGAAGTTTAAGGAAGCCTAAAGCCACGAGGAGAGGAGGTCAAGCCTTGATCAACTGAAGTCCAATTGCAGAGCTTAGAGAGTCACTTTTAGGGTTTTTGGGTCTTATAAATCCAATGGAGTAGGTTTCAAAGCCATTGGAGCACTGCAAGTGCGTATAATCAGATAATTTTACTATTAATCCAAAGAGGGCCTAGCCATTGAAGCAGGTCCAAGGAGATGTAGCCCAGGAGGGGTGAAATCCTTTATCGACTTTGTGTTATGAGTTTGTCATGTTTTATTTTTCTGTAATTTACTTGCATCTTATGTGTTTTTGTTGGCTTGTTGGGGTTTGACCCAAGTTTAGAGATGATTTAGCCAAACAAATCCCGGTACTACTAGCCCTTTCGGTAATAATCCACGGAGCGTGGACTAAGGTCTCACCCGAAGTACTATGGGAGGGCGCTAGAATCAGGTTTCCACACCCTAGGGATGTCTGATGGGTTTCAAGTGGTCTACGTTCGACCCTACACACACGTCGCTATGCACGCTTACTTGTACCTCACAGCATGGGATGCTACCTTCATGCAGCCCTACTCGGGGGTCGAACAGTGTTATTACCCAATTCCTTACTAGTAACCCGATATTAGTTGATTAACTTAGCTTATCTATATGCTTTTAGTTACACTTAACAATATTCATCGTTCATACAAATGTGCACAGTAAATAAACAGTATAATTGCAAATGATATCAAACAGGTAATAACACAAGAACACGGAATTCAGATAAAAATTATCTTTATTATTCTTCTTCCTTGGTTATAGACTCGACTCCACCCTGCACACTCAGCTGCAGGGGTCCACGCACTCAGCTGCAGACTCTACTAAGCCTCTGCGCACTCAGCCCCAGAGCCTCTTCCTACTACTACGACCCTAGATACTTAGACTCTTGCTCTATGCTCGCTATCTTATTGTATTCATTGGATTCCATTGATTCATTCGTTAGTTTACAACTTAGAGCCTCGCTCTATTTATACAATCCCATGGTCCATGGACCATGGGTAGGTCGACACTACATTCAAAACTTACGGTGAACAACCATATGACTCCAACATATAATTCGTGCTCCGCGCCTGCTATTCGTGGAGTCTTTACAACAATATTATTCAAAACTTGGGCTTTGAGCCCTAAACCATGTTGTGGGGGGATTCCATGCCCAACAGGCCCCCAACACAAACATTGTGACTCGACCTCGAGTCACTCTGTCAGCGCAACAATCTTGGCGCAGAGTCCCTCCAACTATCCCGAACGATCTTGATGTTCGCAGCACACTGAGCTGCTGCTTGCTATACTTGTTGCTTTCTCCCTTCTGAGACCTCTGTTTTCGGCGTGCTGTGCTGCATCTATGCATGCATCCCCTGAATCTGCGTGAGCTTTCCTTCAATATCTGCCGTGATTTTGAAGGCTTCGTCAATCCATGGTTGGACACACTCTTTGAGAACTGCTTCCTTATGGCACACCACGTCCACCTACTACTTTAATGCCTTGGGTTGCTGAATCCTTGCAAGCTGCTGAGTAAGGACTACGGTCTGCGCAATCCCTCTAATGTTGTCGTACTGTTGCTAGAGTTCGCGTGCCTCTATCTCTAGCTGCTAGATGTTGGTGCCCTCCTGTAACATCGTGAGGACCTCAAGTGCCTATTCCAACATGTTGGTATGGTCGCACACTACACCTCCAATCTCTTCCAACCCTGTTGTAATAGCACTGACACGCTGTTCTCTGATCTCTGGGGGAGTGAAAGGTTGTGCCTTCAATTGTAGCTTGGCAATCTGAAGGGTCAGCTCCAACTGAACCTTTGTTGTCTCTTCTCTCGCATCGCGGACTCCACTTGCCAAACTATGAATCTGCACTTATACCAATAGATCTGCTATGATAGCCAGATCTGGGATGCGTCGGAAAGCGTCATCTACTATCTGCACCAACCTTTTGTTATGCGACACCAAATCATCGCACTGCAAGCTGAGCTGCTCCATATTGATCTTTTGTTCAATAAGAACTTAGAGCACATGGTTCTCCCTAGCGTGCAGCTCTGCTGTTATTCCATCCTATAGTTGATAGAGTGTTTCCCGAGGAAAAGCAGCCAGATTAAGGCCAAGGCCTTTCATCATGCTAACCATCATTTGGTCCATCGCATCTGATGATACTAACGCTCCCTCTGGCTACAAAATTGTGTTGGCTAACCTCACGGGTAGCATTTGCTCTATTGCTGAAGTGCTTGCTGTGACATGGGTAGACAGGGTACCTTCCCTAAGGGGGCCGTGGCTGTAACTCCTGCAGCTACACCCTGAGGGCCCCCAACACACTCTGGTGCTCCGTCATAAACTCTTGGAGTGCTCCACTAGTGACATCATGGACCGTCTCACTGATGTCATGGAGATCACCTTCGGTTAAGGTGATCGGGTCAATGGCCAGCTTCAAAGCCTTGACCTTCTTCCTTGGACCTGATCTCTCTATGATGTGTGGCCATTTGAGTTACATGGACATGGTCCTTGGGTCCTTGCTCCCTTCTGCTATGTTTGTGTCCTCTGCCTCCTACCCTGAGGACGTTGCTTGGCCCTCCTCTGCCTGTACCATTGCTGCCTCTGTTGTCTGCGCTGCTGCTACGGCTTTTGTGGCCTTCTTCTACACTGCGGCTTCCTATGTTGCTTTGCGGACTGCCCTTACCTCGGCTGCCACTTTTTCATTCCACCTTCTTTCGACCAGTTGGGTGATGCACAGCTTGGCATCATCCTTATTTTTCTGTGTTTTCACCTCCTCCAGTTTCACCAAATCTGGGGCACGCCGCTCGGGAGGCCATGTCTCCAATACAGTAAAGATTGCGTCGTCAATGGCTATAAATGGTAGCTTTTTCAACTGCTGTGCCGGATCCTTTCGCGCCTTGATGTATATGTTGTGCATATCCACCTTGAAGTCTGCAAAACTCTGCAGACTATTGTGCACCATAGGTGACAGGCACAACCTCCTATTGGTCCACATTCAAATGCTCGGTTCCATGAGCACCTAGAAAATTTTTGTATCACGAATCCATTTCGTGTCCTTGATGGCCCAAAGCGAAGCATACTTCACAGCCTCTGGTAAGTCTCGGTTGATGTTCGAGAAATGACTATCCTCTGGCAGCTCGCTTGCTACCAGCAATATGGATAAGAGCAACCACACGTAGTGGAAGGTCTTTCCCTGCTCCTGGGCCTCATGACAGTGTAACAAAAACTACTCGCGGAGGAACTTGGCCCAGTTGAACTGGACCCCTCCACGCACTGTTCGGCCAACGCGACCACCGGCGCTGGTACCTCATTGGCGCAACATTTTCTCATCACTTTACCGGCTAGGAGTTGGGTGGCTACACGCACCCCTTTGTCCTTGATGCTGGTGATAGCATAGCCCCTCTTTTTCTTCTCCAAATTATACTTTGCCTTCATGGCCTCTGTGAGAGCCAAATCGCTACTTTTTCTGGATATTGTTGCGGGGTCCTTTCCCTTACAGGGAAGCCAAGAAATTCAGTGGATGAGGTCTGTCGTGATGGGAATAGGCTCCTCCAGCCATAGATACCCATCATGCACCAGGCAGCGCAGCTGCTTGATGACGAAAATGGTGATGGGTGCACAGTGGAAATGTGGTATCCATAACAAATGCAGCAACCCATCCTTTTCCACACCGTTCAACCATTTTCACGGCCCTAACGTTATGACCGACCCCTCAATATTCTACTTCATCATATTCGTTGTTTCTAGGTGCGGGAACTTCTCGTTGTCATGAGATCCCAGTCTTCAAATTTCATGGTGGGCATGTGGCCTAGGTGCAAGCCCTAAAATACAATGCCATTGGGGAGGAGCGAGGTCTGGAGTGAACTCTTTGTTGCATCCAGATCCTTTGGTACTTTGGCTTTCCCTTTCCATGGAGGGACATACGCGGGCAGTTTCGCTGCAAAGCGCAATGGTTGGATGTCCTCCTCCATGTCTTCTTCTTCTTCTGCGGCTGTAATCAAGGCCTGCAAATATTCTTCCTTCTCATCTATTTCAATCGTGACTGCCTTCCCTTTTTCTTCCATTGATAACTTGCTGTGCTATGGATTCCTCGGGAACATGCATACTGGTTCGGGAACATGCATACTGGTCCCATTGCTTACTTATCCTTCTTCGGCCTCGGCATCCACGGTGATTTGGGGATTTCTATCACAACCCCAACACCTTCGGGAACATCCTATACCATGGGGGTCTATGCGGCCTCGCCGGTGGTTCCTTCTTCAATTCCCAACCCATTCTTAGTGGTTGTCATCATCTCTGCACATTATTTTGTCTCTCGTGTACTTAGGGGATTAATTGTCACTTGGCTCTCAACACTCTGTGCTTTGCTCAAAGGCTCAATTCTCAAATGACTAAGTGTTGTTTGCTGGCCAGCCCTTTGAGTTTTATAGTGCCTTTTGAATTCAAATTTGACTGTTCCCCCCAATTCCGGGCCATTAATGATTTCTTGGCGGAATATTTTCCCAAATATTTCCCATAACTCACATCTTAAATGCCTGCCACCCGCTCTATTTGGCGTCAAATCAGACATCCTGTCATGAATAGTGACATCAACGGTCACTTCCCAACCAACCCGCGTGGCAACGCAACCCTCCATGCACGGTCGCGAACCCTATGACATCTTTCTCCTGTGTGCATCTCTCATATTACAAAAATCCCAGGCATAATATTTTATAGTCGGTGCTCCCTTTCAACTGCCTGGAGCGCTAAGACTGTCCTTCCTACGGCTAGTTAGGTGGGTACACCACCTATGCGGGGCTTCATCTCGTCCTCCACCATGGTTCACGGAGAATCCCCATCTTCCATTGTAGTGATTGGCATCGCGCACTCTACTATTTGCACTACGCTGCCCTGGTCACTACATTTGGTGAGATGCGGTCTCAGCCACGGCAGCAGACTAACCAATTCATGACGAGAGCTTTCCAATTTGTCAATATGACTATACGTAGCTTGCCTTGCCATCCTTGGTTTTTCGACGAGAAATGCTTCCTTTATTTCATTTTCCAGCTTCTTGACCTCTGTGTCCATTAAAGCGCTTTTCTCCCTTAGCCGTACCCAGTCTTTTTCAAGTTCGCGAAGTCTAAAGTTTCCTCGTCGGATTTCTTCCTGAAGTCTTATATGTTCTGCTTCACGTAGCTGTGTGATTTTTTCATCCCGGGCTTCATGCACTATTGAATCTACAATTGCTATTACGTGCAGATTCATCTTTTCATGCTCCTCAGAGATTACAGTCCTGCTTCATTCCATAGCCTTGGAATTACTCTCGCGGTCAGCGTTTTGCACATGGAACTATAGGCCCATCGAACCACTAGTATGCGTAGGTCCCAGTCAGTGCGTCTCACATGGTGGACCCTGTTCAACACTTCACACACCCTATCAAATGCTTCCGCGCAGATAATCTTTGGCGCACTTTGTCTTTCCTACTGCTGCATTTTGTTCCTGTTTTCTATCTTGGGAGTGGTGTGTGTTTGTGTGGGTTGCGTGTCATATGTCTGTACCCATTTGGAAAGGTGGGCGCGTAAGCTGTTTCACCCCTCATAACTGGCTCTCATCCGTAGCTGGGGTTTTCCAAATCATAGGTGCATCATCCTTCTACATTCATGCCAACTCTCACTACTTCTCTTATGTGTATCCCACCACCTTGCGGGCATCACACGCAGTGCCCATTTCAGAGCATTGAACCGCTGCTATTCTGGCACTGCATTTTCAAATTTGTTCAGGAATTCATCCACCGCTATCAACCCATCATACATAGGTATATCCCTTACCCTTGTTATCACACAGTGTAGTGATCTTACCATCATGTTGCAATTGAGCGTGGTTACCTCATGTAACCGGTTCTGCCATCGTTTTGTTTCCTCATCAAAATCTGATGTGTAGTAGCTTTCACGCTACCATGAAATTTGGCTATCCACTGTATGATTCACCCAATCCTATTCTCGAGTGGTTATCTTGTAGATACAGTCTATCTCGTTGTCGCTCTCGTTGTCGCACACTGGCTCTATGTAGCGCGCTCCTTCCATAGGGTCTAAAGGCACCACTACACGTAGTGACTTTTTCTCAAAAATCATTTTGTGCTTCTTTAGATTTATTACTCTATTAATATCAGTGGCCTAGCTTATTCCTAGTAGTGCAGGATAGGGATAGCAAATTCGACAATCTCTATCACCTCGAAATCTGCAAGCGCGCTCGCACCTTCGATGTCTACTATTATCCCCTGCAATCTTCCCATCGGTAGGATCTTCTGCTAGTTCGCCATCCGTAATTGAATAGGGGACCATTGCAACGTGGGCCTACCCATGTGCTCCCATGTCTGTTTTGGCAGCACATTTGCATCCGATCCTAGATCCAAAATTACTTTATCCGTTTCATACTCCCCGATTTGCGCAGTCGATCTCATTTCCCTTCCTGTTCGTGATGTGTGCTTTCCGAGCTTCCAGACTAGGCATGGTTCTTCTGACCCAGCGCACGTAGTGATAAGTTCCTGCAGCCCTTTCATAGCCTTGCTGTCGTGCAGCAGTTTCATTCATGTCTCCAGAAAGGTAGTGAGCATTGAAGGATCCATCTCTAGTTCTAGTTAATCCTTACTAACTAAAGTGAAGGCCTCCATGAAGCTCTTCTTAGCTTCGATGAATGTCTCCTTCGCGCGCTCCAAATCAAATTCAGGTTCCTTTGTAGGAGCCTTGCAAACCCACACACTTTCTTCTGGTTGCTTAGCTTTGTCATCTCTGGTCGTGATACCACTTTGAAGCACTATCTTTACATTCAGGTCCTCTTCGCGTGGCTTAGACCTCATCATTTGTAGGTTCTGAGTTAGGGGAGGCTGGAGTACTCCTTTATCGTGCAACCTCGCTATCAGTGTAGGATAGTCCTCTGTCTCATGATCAAATTAGGTACAATATAAACATGATGCTCTCATCAAATTCATATAATCGTGGGCATAGTGCCCTGGCCCTCCGCAATTGTAACAAATTAGTTGTTTGCGACCCCTTCCTAGTCCCATTCCATCTCGACCTCATCTGCACCCCTAAAATCCAACGCATGGCATTCTCGCATTTGGGTCGAGGGCTCGTGTTTCGGCCTGCACTCTGTAGGCAAAAGTCCGATCCATCATCAGTTCGTGACTTCTGCAGGTGTGCTCATCATGGCCTACCGACCTCCAGAAATTATAGAACAATTGTTGGGACATCTGCGTATACTTCTACAATAGATGAAAATTATCCATAGCGTGTTTTCCTCCTATCTGACAAATTGTGCACCATAATGCAAGCGATGCACTCGGTCTTGCTTGTGCCTCTGGTCTCAATGGCATCGACCCTCCTCCCATCAAGTAGTTTGCGAAGACTAGACAATGGTCCTTGTCATGCCCTTGGCCTTTGAATTTTATGCACCATACCTCCTCGCGCGCTTCTTGGCGATTTGTCCTATCCTATTTCAAAATCTACATTTCCAAACACAGATTTTGCAGTTGCACATGGATTTGTTGGATTCCCAGGCCAAGATCTTGTATTGGGGTCTCATGCAATCTCCAATGCTTCGACCTGGGTGGATAACTTCTGATGCGGCAACGTCGTCCTTAGATGTGGCGTTAGTGACGCTACAAACAATGCACGGTGCTGCCATCCATCAAGGTCATGTTGGCTTCGTGAATCATACTCTTCTGTCTCTGATCCAGATCCCATCGGGTCTTGCCTGAAAGCATCGTCATCTCCTTAAACTCGATAATCGATTGTGTCTCTGAATTTGCCCCGCTAAATTCCCTGTTCAGCGTGGCGTGGATATCTGCAATCCCTGTGTTCGGATGGTCATTAGAATGCTTGATGTACCATGTCAGTGCACGATCCTGCAATGCGCTCGCCAATGTTTCCTTCTTTATATTTTCATCCACGACTCCTTGTGCTTCCCATACGGCCCTTACCATGAACCAAAACTGGTCCAGATCTTTGTTCCCTACTCCCCTGAATACCAGCAATTTTATTGTGCTCGCCATATTGAACTATGGTGGTGGCGGAGGTGGTGTGGGCGGAGATGGAGGTGAAGATGGTGAGACTGGTGGTGGTGTAGGTGGAGGTGGTAGGCACGGAATTTGCTACCTTATTAGACTGACTGTGCATCTTGGAGAAACTTTCGCGAGCTCTTCCTCGCTTTCCCGCCGAGGCGAAATCAAGGGGCTATTTTCTATCCCTACGCTACCTTCGTTTCTATAGATCCTCCCACTTCATGTAGCCCGAAACATAAAATTATTTGCATAACCCACTTTTCACACAATAACATCTTAATCCAAGTGTTCAAAGATTTAATATACTTACCTCATGGTCCTTTGAGGAAGCGTCGTTCCGCCTTGCTGTAACTGACTGTCATGTCTACCAAGAACTCAGTGATAAACCCCTCTATAATTCGATCGAGCCAATGGTCCACAGTGCACGTGATCTTATCTTCCAATGCTTCCAGTCTACGCACTAATTCTGGAGTCCACACAATTGGTTTTTCAAGCCTACACCTTCCCTGACTATCTGCTAGCTTCGCGATCCACTCATACAACTCAAAGGGAAAGGATGTAAAGAAAATTTCGTGGATTCCGTATATAAGTAACGGCCCAACCATTGTTCCTTTGATACTCGCAGATTCCTATTTCCCTGCACCAAGAACTCGTGAATCTTTCTCTCTAACCATCCTTCAATTTCTGTCTTCATTGGATTCCAACAACACAACATCAGACATCCCTTATGTAGATCCTGGTCCCAGCAACGGAACCATTTGTTGGCTTTTCGAGGCCTGACCCAAGATTGAAGATGATTTAGCCAAAGAAATCTCGGTACTACTGGCCCTTTCGACAATAGTCTACGGAGCGTGGACTGAGGTCTCACCCGAAGTAGTATGGGAGGGTGCTAGAACCAGGTTTCGCACCCTGGGGATGTCTGATGGGTTTTAAGTGGTCTGCAGTTCGAACCTGCATGCACATCGCCACACGCGCTTATTCGTACTTCGCAGCCTGAGATGTTGCCTCCACGCAATCCTACTCGGGGGCTGAACAATGTTATTACCCAATTCCTTACTAGTAACCTGATATTAGTTGATTAACTTAGCTTATCTATATGCTTTCAGTTACACTTAACAATATTCATCATTCATACAAATGTGCGCAGTAAATAAACAGTATAATTGCAAATTATATCAAATAGGTAATAACACAAGAACACAGAATTTAGATAAAACTTCTCTTTGTTATTCTTCTTCCTTGGTTACAGACTCGATTCCGCCCTGTGCACTCAGCTGCAGGAGTCCGCGCACTCAGCTACGGACTCTACTAGGCCTCTGTGCACTCAGCTCCAGAGCCTCTTCCTACTACTACGACCCAAGATACTTAGACTCTTGCTTTATGCTCACTATATTATTTTATTCATCAGATTCCATTGATTCATTCATTAGTTTACAACTTAGAGCCTCACTCTATTTATACAGTAGGCCGACACTACATTCAAAACTTAGGGTGGAAAGCCCTATGACTCTAACATACAATTCACGCTCCGCGCCTGCAATTCACAGAGTCTATACAACAATATTACTCAAAACTTGGGCTTTGAGCCCCAAACCATGTTGTGAGGGGATTCCATGCCCAACAGTTTCAAACAACTAATTAACCTCATAAACTGCTCATAAAATGCACATAACACTTGACACATAATCCTTCACATTATCACGCTCTGCGCCTGCAATTCACAGAGTCTATACAACAATATTACTCAAAACTTGGGCTTTGAGCCCCAAACCATGTTGTGAGGGGATTCCATGCCCAACAATTTCAAACAACTAATTAACCTCATAAAATGCACATAACACTTGACACATAATCCTTCACTTTATGGTTAATATGAGACAATCCTAAACATATTTTTAATATTAATGAGGGAGCTTGCATAACATTAACAAGTTTGCTCAACATTTCAAATCAATACATATCATAAATGAACTCTCATCTTCCTTTTTATATATTTTCTTCTCCACTTACCATGAGCGAAATACCATGATTCGCTAAATACCATTGGTCACTTATTAATAATAAAGTGATTTTTATAATTTTTATTTAAAAAATCACTTATATTCCCTTTTTTAATTTAATTAATTATTATAATATTTAAGATGAAATTAAATAATTAAATAACTTTCCTTCTTTCTTTCTTTTTCTCGAAAAGGGACATTACGTCCTTCCTTCCAAATATTTGTTATCCCAAGCAATCGAAATTTGTATTCCCAAGTCCCAAACAGCCCTAAAGAATCCATGTTACATATGATCCAGAATTTTTATGCGCAATCCAATTCCTCGATCCTAAATGAAACTGAAGAACATCCTACTTGTATCTAGTTGAATTGATAGTTCAATCCATGTCGAGATTCTACCAGGTTGCATATTTTTATCACATAATCAAAGTATCATATATTGTTTCATTGGTAACTCAATATATTCTAATTTTAGTTACCATACATCTGACCATCTTGGCACATAGATAAAAAAATATTCAACAAACATTGGTCAAGGTTATTAGCTGTTGTAAGCTCAGATGCAACATCCTATGTAACACTCCATTACATAAACATCAATCGGAAAATTCCAAGGAATAAAGTAATTTTCCTTCAATTAAATCATTAATATTAATTAAAGGATCTAAAATGTGTTGGTTCCCTGATATTTAAAATCGATTATGAAATAATAGACTCAATTGCAACTGATGTTCCTTCATACGCTTTAACTATTTTTTGCATAATCTCCAAAACCATATGTAACGTTTCATCTGAAACCTGCTTTAAGAGTGGTTCCATGGTAGGAAAAAGATCACCCATATGTATATGTAGAATCTCTATATTCACCCTAGGGAAAAGATGAAACAATGCTCTTCAGGCGCCTACCTTCGCTAAAGGAGAAACATTTAAAGAAAACAATGACATAGTAGCATAATCAAACTGCTCACATATGTCCTTGTCAATTACTGGAGATAACATTGTAGCAGTAGAGAAGGCATGTGCGTGAAGAAATGGATATTCTATGACAAATGTTCCTATATCACGAGCAATCACATCATCAAAAATTCTCCCATATTAAATTTTTGATATATTTCATACTGAAGCTCAAGTAGTGAATCTAAAGTTGACCGAATTGTAAGAATAACTTATTCATAGACCAGTGGGTCATCATCCCACTAGTAGTCATTAATATTATTCAATCAATCGGCGTACTCAATTTTACACATGTATACATTAACATCTGTGAGGCTTGATCCTTGACCCCAATCATCCTTATCAATAATTATCATGTTTATATTTATTTTTTATGTTAGTTATTGTATCATGAAGTCTCTACAAGTGATATTTAATAACTGAGGCTTGGATAGGTCTTCTATCAACCACCAATGAATGCCTTTAATAACAATAGTTAAGGCCTCAAACTGGTGCCACTTCATATCTTGTATTTTTGATCATGTGTTCCTATTCTTAAATACAATAGTGTTTCCAATAGTTATCTTGCTTACATCGCCCATTCTCCCATTCATGAGCTCCACCAGAAATTTGTTGATGCTTACATCTATAATTGTTCCTCCATATGTGTGGGAAGTGGAACTATCAGCTTGCATAAGGGGAACAAATACAAGCTCCTATGCATTTAGAGGAATTCCAACCCCTGTATATTCAATATTGATGCACAAATTTATAGTTTGCAATGTCTCTAGAGATGAAAAATCCTTCAAGATGTTAGGAAGCTTGTATGAGCTACTTGAACCTTTTCTCATATCCATGGATCTATTTGATGTTTTAGAATTGACTTCCATAGATTGAATTTCTTCCACGTGATGTACAAAAGAAAAGACATTATCTTGTTCAATGATCTTGCTCGAGTTTCCAACCAAATTTATAACAATTTGTCGAAATCACCCAGGATCACTAATGAGAATCCCTGGTAATTTATTGGAGATATATATGGCAGCCTCAATTTCCTTATTTCAGGATTTTATTGAGAATAAATAAAGAAAATTATCAAAAATAGAATTAAAATTAAATGAAATTGTCTCAAGCTCAAACCTGCCCGACTCAATCTTGGTTGGATCAAGTGATTCATTCATCAATGTTATTAGATATTTTCCACTATCTTGAGTTGTTCATGCAAAATCCTGTTGAGTTTCATTGTCGATAGTGTTCTATGGAAAGATTGACCTACTAAAGTAAATATATCGCATATATATACCCCTACAAATCCCATGCCATGAGCGCATGACCACATGAAGCTTCCCTCTCTTTGAGATTTGATCTCACAATCTGAGTTTACTACATAGAATCAAGAGTGTTTTCTTTTGGCATAGGATCATAAAATAATGTATATGAGGTTCAATGTGACTACACAGATCATCTTGGTAAATGAAGATTTCACCACCATTTCATTATTTATCCTAAATCATAGATCAACTATATAATAAATCACCTTCATGTCTTCTCCAAGCGACGAGAAAAGTGTCTCAATTCCAACCTTTTTCATCCTTTTGGTGGACATGAATTTGTCCAATATCTTATCAACATTATCTCTCCTTTGACCTCATGTCACATCATGGTCAATCAGAATCATCGACAAAGCCACATTTTTTCTAGGTACTTAACTAGATAACTTGTCAGTAAAAATGGAAGGCCCAAAAGGGGAGAGGCCTTCTATAGCCAAACTAGGAGAGAAAATATTAGCTAGATTGTAACCTATGTTATTTGCATCTAAATGAACCCACTTCATTGACCTTCCATCCAAACACATTTATGCATGTTACATATAATATAGATATACAACTAGTCTAGGAAAATCCATCTAAAGATAAGATTTCAATATTCCATCCCTCTTTAGATTATAACCTGTACGTTTTCTTACACACACTGGTGCCCTATTAGGGTCATAACAAAAATCATAAAAAAAAGCTCCTCACCAGCTGTAATGTGTTCCTTTGAAAAAATACCCACTCTATAATCACCAATGACCATGATCACCTTTACATAGCAATTTGGAGTTGGTCAATTCTTTACAAACTTCAACTTATCTCCCTTCTAGTATGCATCAAGAACGTATTGATTGTTCAAGTTAAAAAGGAAGGAGGGGTCTTCTTCATCATAAATATTTCCTCGTTTATTGGATTCTTGATGTGAAATAAATTCACCAGTATACTTCCCATTGTAATCATGGTTGTTAGTAGGGTTCTTTAAAAACGCTTCCCATCTGGAAGCATCTGACCTTCCAAGCAGTACTTGCTTATGTTGCTTTAGGAAAGGCTTCATATTTCTGCATTCAAAGTTATCACCTCTTTGTGGTGGACCACCCAAAGTTCCATTAGTATTTCCATACTAGAACCTCTAGATGCCATTATCTTCATGTATGGGATCCTCCTTAACATGATATTCCATACTTTCAAACGTATTTTTACCCTTGCCCCTATAAAAAACCATAGTTGCATTGTTAAATAATGGAGTAGTGGGATTTTGATTACAATCATAAAACTAATAGTGACGCTAAATCATTTGTGGCTAAAAATGTTGGGCCACCTTTACTATTACCAGTCCCATATTTCTCTTCAATAGGTGCATCTTCTTGAAGTTTCTCTTGGGTAGTTTGGTCATAGAATTCACCTTCAACCTTCGCCTTACATTCATTCGCAGCATTGGTGTTGGGATTTTTTTCAATAGCTATATGAATCTCTTCAATTACAACTCTATCATCTGCAGGAATAGAACTTATTTTATCCTTGCATGCCATTGATGATACCCATGTTTCAGTTCAATCTATTAATCTTGTCAAATTCCTGCTAGAATCCTCAAATTTTCTATTATAATATTCAAGAGATATTTCTTCTATTTTCTGCTAATATATTCAAATATTTTGGAAACTTCTGCGAACCATTTATCATTCTGCTTTGGAAGATATTTTTTTTTTAAATAGCCCTTTAGGCTAGTAGGAAAACCAACTATGATACCCCTACAATATCCCCTTTTGCTATTTTATTAAAATATTATGGATTTCACTATAGAAAACTCGTCCCACAAATTCATCTAAAAATACCATAAAAATTTAACTCATTTACACAACAAAAATTTTCAGTAAATTAAATAATGTAAAACCCAGAAATTAAATGAAGTGTTTTTCTCTAATAATTTTATTTGTAGATTCTCAGGAGAAAATTAAACAAAAATTTTGGAGATAGAACCTAGTAAATGACCACTGAAAATGCTTTTCCTTAGAATTCTGATCTCCTTGACAACTTTCCCATTGAAGCACCACAAATTTGTTCTTGGAAAATATGAAATTCAACCCCTCAGTATGGAATAATATTTGCCTCCACCCAGCTATAATTTAATTCATTATTTCTCAAGGATTTTTCCCCTTGCTTTGACAATTTCAACCTCCCGATGGATTCAACTCAATTTATTTGCAAAGATCACAATGGCTACCTAGGGTGGTTTTATAACCACCAAAACCAACCGCCACCATCTAGGGTGCATATTTCAACACCAAAAATAGGAAACGTAATGGGGGTTTCTCCCTCCCATTGTAAAACACTATAAATCTTGGGAAAATCAACAAAATATCAATACTCACTCATATCCCAAATGAAATTGTAAACCCCCTCTAAAATTTACCCAATTTCACCAGCCTTACAGGGTAAAAGTGAGATAACGAGTTACTGTGACATGACCCAACCTCCAAGCTCTAGTTGTGGAATTGGGTCTGACAAAATAACCACAAATAGACAACTTATCTCATCCCTTAGGGCTACAGGACAGGCAGGGGCCAAAGAACTACCCCAGGTGACCAAACCTTGAGTTGGGGCTACATTTCACTGACCTAGACCCCCAATCACATGCATGAAAAGGCTTGGGTGCAGTTGAAGAACTCCAACCAAACACACAACACTGCTTGAGTGCAGTTGTGACCCAAATTATCCAATTTAGATGATGTGGTCCCGAGATTTGAGCCAAAATTCTAGGTCTACCTCTAGACCACTGCCCATAAGATCCTAAAAATTCTCAAGATAACGAATGACATGAAAATAAGGCTAAACATACAAAATTGATTCATGAATTTGACCTAGACAAACTAGAACAAGCTAGGAATTTCGTTAAACACATGGAAAATATGTAAGCTACATGTCATGAATGCATATCTGATCATAAAGGTATGAGATTTATCTGAGAATAACTGAGAAGGCTTTATTCCCTCTCCACATAGTTGTAGTAACATTTTTTAGCCCATGCATTCATCAACAGATCAATAACTAAACCATTCATGACAAGTGACGAGCCTCAGTATCGCAACAAGAATGCGGTAACTCCCAAGCCTACTAACTTAAATTATCAACTTGGGGTTCGTAGAAACTTAAGAGGTGTTGACACTATATGTGCAACATACAATGTGTTATTCTTTCGTTGATATGATGTAATGGAGTGAATGTCATGAAATCAAAGCCTAAATCAATTGTAGAAATGGAAATGTTACTTTGAAAAGAAAGTAATCCTAGGCAAGAACAACAATTTGTAATTGAAATCCTAAGAGCATGAATTCAAATAAATAGGCCTAATCTACTTTGTAAAAGGGCATTTCCTAATTATTTTTTATTCTTCCTCAATCATGGATTTAGAACCTAGGGGTCATGGCTCAAGCCTAAGAGACAAAAACCAAGCTTTTGGAGAAAATCTAGTCAAGTTTACATGTGCTACAGGAGTGCTATAGGAGGTTGCTATAGGTGAAACAACATTTCTACATGAGGAGATAATTCACCGAATGACCAAGAAAATACAATGAAAATGGGATGGGACAAATTTTTTTATTCAATAGGATGTCTTAGGTCTCCATTCCAAGCGAAATCACTCCAAAATACCCCTGTTAACACGTGCTAAAAAAAAACAGAAAATTATTACTATAAAAGCATGAAATGCAAGAACTAGTGAGCTAGTTAACCTATCCAATACCTAACCTAATCAAGTGAAAATGAAATGAGGTGAATTTTTTTATTAACTTGAATATTTTTATGATCTAAGCCAATTGGAATCAACTCAAATGAATCTCATTAACATCTTCTAAAAAATAGCAGAAAAATACTACTATTTTGCTACAAAGGACTTCCAGAAATTCTGGATTTGTGAACTTGTAAACCAATCCAAGTAGCTCAATGATGAATATGACTTCTAAAAGAAATTTTAAGGATTAATCATGATTTTGACTCTATAAATAACATGCAAAAAAACTCACTTCAATCATTTAACCCAATCCTACAGCAAAAGAAGCATCAATACTAAATGCAGAAATAGAAAAAATAAGAATGAGAGATGCATGTGAATAAGAAGTGAAAAGAAGAAAATAAAATTATAAAAAAGGGCTATGAGGCTCCTATGATGGCCAAAACCAAGGATACTCAGAGTATTATGAAGGATAACAAGCTTTATAAGCTAAAAATGGCACCAAACTTCATTATTTGAATCAATCCAAGTACATCCCTGCTAGAAATGAAAGTGGAGTTGCAAAAATACAAGTTTTTTCCACAAGAAGACTAGGAAATATATCTCTCTATAGGAAAATTCAAATTGGTACTTATACAAAGTGACGAGGAAGCATTATCCTTGAAAGGAGGAAGCTTTCCCCTCTAAAATCCCTCAAATAGTGGATTTGATTCCGAACACTAGGTATTTGAATTAAATGACCGGGAACACATCCCTAGATTTTCTCAATAAACGGAGGTTCAAAATTTGTCAATAATTTCATGATATTCTATTCATTTATTATCCAATCTTGATCCTCCTGTAGCAGGGATAAATTTTGAATATTATCTCCTCCTCCAAATCTTCATAATCTGCCCAATATTCTCATAATAATCTACAAAAATAAACAACATTAGGCACAAATATGCAATTATTTCTAAACCTTCATAATGAACATATTAAAGCTAAAAAAAAAATTATTAAGTGTAGAAGGAGAGATCTAATATGGCCTTTATGTGCCTAGGAAAAGTTATATGGGCCTTAATTTTGTTGAAGAATCTAGGGCTTGAGAAAATTACAATGATTCTTCTTATACATGATAACAATTTGTGAAGAATTTATACAATTTATCTTAGCTTAGTATTCTATTCATTATTAGAATGTATGATTACTTCATCAAACTACTACCAAACAAAAAGAGACAAGAACACAAGTGATTGGCTTTCTGCCAGGGCCAAAACCTCTCCCTCTTGGAGAGGAAAACCCATGCGTAAATTCTTCTTATAGAGATTCCATTGACGAATACCAAGACCAGGACCCAAGACTCAATCTGCCTCTCCAAGACCAAGACATCAATCCTCTTTCTAGCCATTGCTGAGATCATCATCATCACTGCTTCTTACACTGATGTCATCATAGATGCACTACTATTGCACTTTTAACTGATATCATCTTTGTTGCTTTCTTCACCATGACCATAGTTGTTGTGTCTTCATTGAGTCACCATTGCTGCAACATGGAGGCCTTCACAACAGTATTACTGAGATCAGTTGATAATGAATCTCTTACTACACTGAGATCATTGAGACAATGAGATCACTGATATACAAAATCATGATCTAAAACTACTGTGATTATGGTTATATCAGGATCAATATTGTGATCCTTGTCCTTGTCCCTTGTAGCACGTCAATTTTGCATCATAATAAATCTGAGAGCTACTGTATGCCGAGGATCTCTGTTATTATGGAAACTTCTTCCATGGTTCTGCAATACATCACGTTGAGGCTGCTACAGGTATGTCATAGTGAAGACAATAGTAGATCACACACTGACTTATCTACTCTATCCATCCGAGGGCATCATCTTTATCACAGGTATGCCAAGAGGAGGTTGATCTAGGTTCTGCTGCTCCTTATACCCATCCGAGGATGCAGCTGAACCCTAGATCTATCCCACAGAAAAATGCAGATTCATTTTCTTTATGACTGCAGCTCCATGCCTGGACTGCGGCTCCAACAACCTTGACTGTGGCTCCATTATCTTGACAACAACTTCATTACCTTGACTGCGGCTCCATTACCATGACTACAGCTTTGTTTCCCTTAATACATCTCCATTACCATGACTGCAGCTTCGTTACCCTCATTGCGGCTCCATTACCATGACTGCAACTTCGTTACCCTCACTGCAGCTACTGCGGCTATATACAAGTTCTGTCATACCCTTTGCGGATAACCCCAACAGGGTATTTATAGTGGTTAGGGTCATATATGCAAGCCGACGTATACTTATGAACCGATGCATCTATTTTTCCAAGCCGACATGAAATATATATTAATACATTTAATTAATTTATTTAATTCATATTTCTTTGTAGCCGACGTGATCATCTTCGCTTGCAGACTTCTTATGCTTGTTCTTGAGGCATTGATCTTGGTCTTGGAGGGATGCTACACTTGTTGAATACTTGTATACATTTACATGGACTCATGACATGATTCTTTGGCATATAAATAAATCCTAAAGACATCAAGAAGAAGGCTTTTACCTAGAGACACTTCTTTCTCATGAAACCCATGTAGCAAGATTACAAAAATAATTTATTTCCTTTTATTACATCAAATACAAAGATCATGTAATCATGAATATCGAACCTAGTTACACTTTCTTCAACACTCCCTCTTAACTAGGGAGGTATTCATAATGGTACTTGGTCATTCTCAATCTGAAGAATTTTTCATAAGAAGAACCAGATTTGCAATCCATCTGTTATAGCATCATTTCAACCAAAATTGTTTCCATTCAGAAAGGCCTTGAATAACATATCTATCTCTCACTTAGATCAGAGCATACAATGTTGGTGAGACTAATGACTAATAGACACACATCATCATTGTCTCTCTTAGGGTCATACCCACCTGGGTGTTCTTTGAGTATGTCCTACTAGGACTATTCTCATCTTGGGTTCCCAACCCTCAAGAATATCGATCCTCTTGCCCACTCTTGTCTTGGATTCCCTACCACATCCTAAAAGAGTGTCATATTCTAGATGATTACACAATCCTCCATTCTTTCTTCCACACTGAATACAAGAATGTCATGTCTAGCTCTCCCTCTTAACCAGGGACGAGTTCCATGTTTCTCTTTTCTCAGAAACATGCTCGAGTTCCTTTGCTCATAGGAACTTCCCAAATATCCCTCTTACCCAGGGACTCTATCATCAGTGCTTTATAGGGTCTTCTAGTTGACTAACGATCCAAGACTTCGATGTCATCAATTTCTTCACGTGTAGGGTTCAACCATCCATCACTTTCCTTTGTCATGTCATTCCTTTGTTCTAGGAAAGTATCCTCCTTAGCTTTACATCTGGGGCTTCCTTCATAAGCTCATATATCTTTACTTTATTCAATAGTGATTTCTCTAGATCACAAGGTACATAGTTGTGACATCCTTCACAACTCTCCTTTCCTTGATCTTGCACACATACCCAGATGTTTCCAAGAGGTCAGGCACCAAAAAAAAATCACATATTACCTTTTGGTGATGGCCTTCCTCCAGTGACATCTTCTTGTAGGCATCAATCATCCTCCATTCATGTTGACACATCTCCTGATGATATCTGTTGTCAAGGGTCCTCATCTTTGTAGACTTCCATCAGAGTCTTCACATCATTTTGGGAGATTTCCTGGTCAAGTGTTCTTGATCCTCTAGTTGTTGATTTCCTTCATCATAGTTTCATGCTTCACAATCTCTTTCATCCTCATGTCTTTCATTCCCAGGAGCTCTCAGAGTTCTTCAATTGTAGTCAACTACCTAATACTTCATATGAGGACATATTATGTTGATTTAATCTAGTTTTACTTATGTCTTTCTGCATCCTTTTTAGAGGAGAATATCCTTTCCCTATTGATCCATTTTATCTACAACCATGTATCATTACAATATCAAATACAAATACAAATACAAGCATACATACCGTGTTTTCCCTTCAGGTTACTTTCAATAGCTTTCCTAATTGAATGGATCTTCAATCTCTTGATTGTCATGAGTTCTTCATCTCATGATTTCCATAAGTCAGAATTCCTGATGAAGTACCTACTACCTTCCCAAACTAAGGGATTCTCTGCTGAGGTTTCCATAAGATATTCTTCAGGATCTAGTATATCCCCATCTAGAAAATGTTCCTTTTGACTTGGATGACTTCTTCTTTTCCTTTAATGTCCAAAGAGATTCCCAAGAGCTATGTTCTTCCTATACGAGCTCTTGATTCCATGATGCCACAATGCATCTTCTTTCCATGATCATATCTGCAAGTAATTATGATATGACCCATTTGAGAGGGATGTCATTTCATTTATCCCAGGGATCTATTACTCCCTCTTTCCTATAGCTTCCTCTATCCTTCATATGATATGAACCCTTTTTCATAATCTTTTCATAGTGTTGTTCTGTTTTATTAACCTTTCCTTTGCACATAGTTAAGTCCTTTCAACTCACCTTTCCTATCTGGCATAGAGATCACAAACTGTTGATTGAGGTGACCTTCTTGTACATGGAAAATTGTCACCTTTCTTATCAATGATGATTATCTATTCATCATTTTCCTAGATCTCTCAATTGAGATCTCATGAAGATATTTCTTCCATCCTTGGCACCTTCTGCACTGCATTTCAAAGAGTATGTCCTCTAGAATTTTAGGTATCCTTCTTATGTCTCCTTTCTTACTTGATCAAACCTTAAGGGTTCTCATGACTTCAAAGGAGACCTTGATGTACTGACTTCTCTAAAGATAATGAAAATCCTTATTTTTCCATGCAAGGCCCTTGATGACCCATCAATATATAGGTCTTCTTTCAATCATGAAGTCATGAAACGAAATTTAATTATGAAGATGAAATCTTCACCTTGATCAAGTTGGTAGAAGTTGGAGTAGACATGCAAATTGCCTCCTTTTCCTTCGAGCTATCTTGATTATGTATTTTGGATACATAAGGAATCTATGCAACATTGTCTTGTGATTTCTTTCCATGATATAGAGACCCATCAAATAGTGTTATCAACAAACACCTTCATTTTTCATCGAGTATTGTCTATCCAAATCATGTTGTAGCTGATCTCATTCTGTTCCTTTGTGAAATGATTGAACTCACTGTGGCATGACCTAGATCAAAATTGTGGGAGTCATCAAAGAGGTTGCCATGAATCTTAAGATCTGACTGCTTCATCTTTGACTGTCATCCTTCAGAACCCTTGTTGTTGTAGATTGTGGTTGGAGGTTGCCTCTTAGATCTAGGCCTTGTAGATCCTGATCCCTTCAACTAATTTGAGGCCTTGGAGAAAAATTGACTTCTGAATGTCTCTTCTTTGCCCCTTTCTTTGACTTCTGAACCTTTCACTCTGATACCATGCTGAAGAATCTAGGGCTTGACAAAATTAAGATGATTCTTCTTATACATGATAACAATTTCTGAAGCATTTATACAATTTATCTTAGCATAGTATTCTATTCATTATTAGAATGTATGATTACTTCATCAAACTGCTACCAAATAAAAAGAGACAAGAACACAAGTGATTGGATTTCTTCCAGGGCCAAACCCTCTCCCTCTTTGAGAGGAAAACCCATGCTTAAATTATTCTTATAGAGATTCCATTGACGAATACCAAGACCAGGACCCAAGACTCAATCTACCTCTCCAAGACCAAGACATCAATCCTCTTTCTAGCCATTACTGAGATCATCGTCATCACTACTGCTTACACTAATGTCATCATAGATGCACTACTGCTGCAATTTTAACTGATATCATCTTTGTTGCTTTCTTCACCACGACCATAGTTGTTGTGTCTTCAGTAAGTCAACATTGCTACAACATGGAGGCCTTCACAACAATATTACTTAGATCAGTTGATAATGAATCTCTTGTTGCACTGAGATCATTGAGACAATGAGATCACTGATTTACAAAATCATGATCTACAGCTACTGTGATTATGGTTATATCAGGATCAAGATTGTTATCCTTGTCCTTGTCCCTTGTAGCACATCAAGTTTGCATCATAATAAGTCTGAGAGCTACTGTATGCCGAGGATCTATGTTCTTATGGAAACTTCTTCCATGGTTCTGCGATACATCACGTTGAGGTTGCTATAGTTATGTCATAGTGAAGACAGTAGTAGATCACACACTGACTTATCTACTATATCCATCCGAGAGCATCATCTTTATCACAGGTATGCTGAGAGGAGGTTGATATAGGTTCTGCTGCTCCTTATACCCATCTGAGGACGCAGATGAACCCTAGATATATCCCACAGAAAAATGTAGATTCATTTTTTAATGACTGTGGCTCCATGTACGGACTGCAGCTCCAACAACCTTGACTGTGGCTCCATTACCTTGACAACAGCTTCATTCCCTTGACTGCGGCTCCATTACCATGACTGCAGCTTCATTACCATCACTACGGATCCATTAACATGAATGTAGCATGGTTACGCTTACTGCAGCTCCATTACCATGACTACGGCTTCGTTACCCTCATTGCGGTTACTGCAGCTATATACAAGTTATGTCATACCCTTTGCAGATAACCCCAACGGGGTATTTATAGTGGTTAGGGTCATATATGCAAGCTAACATATACTTATGAACTGATGCATATATTTTTCCAAGCCGACATGACATATATATTAATACATTTAATTAATTAATTTAATTCATATTTCTTTGTAGCCGACGTGATCATCTTTGCTTGCAGACTTCTTGTGCTTATTCTTGAGGCATTGATCTTGGTCTTGGAGGGATGCTACACTTGTTGAAGACTTGTATACATTTACATGGACTCATGACATGATTCTTTGACATAGAGATAAATCCTAAAGACATCAAGAAGAAGTCTTTTACCTAGAGACACTTCTTGCTCATGAAACCCATGTAGCAAGATTACGAAAATAATTTATTTCCTTTTATTACATCAAATACAAAGATCATGTCATCATGAAGACCGAACCTAGTTACACTTTCTTCAACAAATTTGTGTCTAATTTGTAGGTCCATCAACAAGGACCATAGATGATACACATCTTATAACCATAAAATAACCAACATAGAAACCATGGCAACTGAGCCACAATATCACCAACATAATTGCTAAAAATATACATGAATCACAATAGAAGAATACATATTATTAGCATATGAAAATACCAACCAAGTCAGGGACTTCCACATACCACCTGACCATAGATTGGGCTGAACCAAATTGTTGGCTTGTTGGGTCCTGACCCAGGTTCAGAGGTGATTTAGCCAAACAAATCCCTGTACTACTAGCCCTTTCAGCAACAGTCCATGGAGCGCAGACTGAGGTCTAACCTAAAGTAGTATGTGAGGGTGCTAGAACTAGGTTTTTGCACCCTGGAGATGTCTAATGAGTTCAAGTAGTCTGTGGTTCAACTCTGTGCATGTGTCGCTATGCGCACTTACCCGGACCTTGCAGCCTGAGATGTTGCCTTCACACAACCCTACTCGGGAGCAGAACACTATTATTACCCAAGTCCTTACCAGTATTCCACTGTTAGTTGATTAACTTAGCCTACTTGTATGGGTTAAGTTATACTTAGCAATATAAATCATTCATATAACTGCGCGTAATAAATAAACAGTATATTAGCAATTTATATCAAACATGTAATAACTCAAGAACGGATACACAAAATTTGGATAAAACTTCTCTTTATTATTCTCTTGTTCAGTTACAGAGTCGACTCTGTCGTGCGCACTCAGTTGTAGGGGTCCGCACACTCAGCTGAAGACTACTCAGCCTCTGTGCACTCAACTGTAGAGCCTTCTCCTACTCTATGACCCAAGACACACTTAGACACTTAGACTCTTCACTTCTTCGCTATTCTCCGCTATCTCTTACATTTAGAGCCTCGCTCTTTTTATACAATCCCATGGTCTGCAGACCATGGGCAGGCCGACATTACATCCAAAACTAGGGTGCACAACCCTATGACTCTAACATGCTTCCATGCCCGTAATTCGCAGGGCTTTACAACATCATTCAGTCAAAACATGGGCTTTGAGCCCCAAAACATGCCTTGGGGGATTCCATGCCCAACACAAATCTATCTTTCAGCCAATCACCCCTTCATCATATTCCAAGAATGAATGTGGTATCTCATTGAATAAACCAAGAATAAACCAAACCAAGGCTTCTAGAGGCCAAACCACCTCAACCCTCAACCAGTGATTCCACCCCACAGTTGGACATCACTAACACCAACCAAATCGACCTCTACCAAAGTTGTCCAATGCTCCATGAATTATTAACTCAATTTGCAACCTTCCAGGTATCTAGAGTGTTTGTCCAACCCAACTCCAAGGACTAGTAACCTAACCCACCAAGGGTTCTAGAACAATTTTCCGAACCTAGGCTCTAAGACTGGTAACTCATCCCAAGTTATTCTAGGGCTTCCAGAGCATTTGTTCCAACCCACAAACATAAGGAATTATGATCACCAGCCAGAAAAACAATTAAGTGGAAAACCCCACAACACCATGGTTATTCATGAAATGGAAAGGAAAGGCTAAAACCACTATCAATCTAGGAAATCCTCCATGAAAATGACAATACATAACCATATAATCACATGCATACATTATGCATCCATAATCTAGCATGGAAATCACACATGCAACCTGTTACTTGCAAAGCAATCTAGCTGTAGTTTTTGATCAACCTGTTCCCTTGCGCTTTCCTGCTTTCCTTTGTCATCTTTCTCCAAATCCAATGTGTGCCAAAGTGCTCCAAGAATGATCCAATATTTCTCTAAGTGTGAAATAGTATGAAGAATGAGAGAATTGAAGAGAGCTCCAAAGCTAGACTGACAAAAATCTCAACTAAAAAAAGTCATGAACTGATCCTCAGAAACCTTTTCATCATTGAGGCCTCTAAATATTTTTTTTTTCCTCTAATTTTCCTTCAATTTTTCTCACATACAAATTTGTGACCTTTCACCTTCCTTTTCTCCTATTTTCCTTTATTTTCATAAATAAACACCAATTATTGCCACTTTTCCTTTGAAAATGCCTTTTCCAATTTCCATAGACATTAATTAATCACCATTGATACCCATCAATTGTTTTTCCCTACATTAAGCTTGGAATATGTGTCCCATGACCTTGTTCTTATTTTTATTTACATGGAAAATTAACTAGGGGCTATTACAAACCCCTCCCCCTCGAGGGAACACCATCCTTGGCATTTAATGAAACCTATAAAGAAAAAACACATGCTTCCCATTGAGCTTTATACCACAGCTCGATGTAAAATTTACATCACACCATACTACTGAGATCATGACCATCATAGCATGAACATCAAACATATACTGGAGCTTTATAAGACAACTTGATACAATGTTTACATACATATGCATATATATAGACATAACCAAAACTAAACATCAAACACATATATCAGAATACATCTACTCAACCAGCGAATAAAGAAGTATACATAGCCCGCATATTATCAACCATCTCCCATGTAGCTTCATCAAGCCCAAAGTGCTTCCATTACACTTTTACTTGCTTGATTGCTCAATTCCAGAGCATAAGCATCTTTCACTGCAAAATGCATTGAGGTTCCAGTTGGAATTCTCCTTCTGGTTCCACTTGCAATATAGACCAGCCAATCACATGATCAACATGTTTCACATACTTCTTAAGAAATGATACATGGAAAACATCATGGACATTCACTGTCGGAGGCAGTGAAAGTCGGTAGGCCATTGGTCCAATCCTCTCAAGGATCTCAAAATTCCTGCAATACCAAGGTGCCAAATTCACACATGATCCATTCCTCAAGGAGATCCTCTTGGGATTGATGTGCAAATACACATGTTCCCCAACCTAAAACTCCTTAAATTCATTGTGCTAATATTCATAACTCTTTTTCCTGTCCTATGTTTCCTTTATATTTTTCTTGATAACCTATAGTTCCTATTCCATCTCTGCAAACATGTCCCGCCAATCAATACCATGTTCACTAGATCACTCCATCTATTAGGAGTATTAAATCTCCACCCATAAAGCTCCTCAGGTGGACTTATCTTCAACGACTCTTGATACCCATTGTTGTACGCAAACTCTACCAGTGGAAGATACTCCTCCCACTTCCATTTTTGATGCACGACATACGTCCTTAGCATGTCCTCAAGAATCCAATTGATCCTCTTTTTATTTCAATATATATACAAATTATAGGTTGTACTAAAAGCCAACTCTGTACCCAAACCTGCAAACAACTCCTTCCAAAACCTTAAAGTGAACTTGGCATCTCTGTTGGATACAATATTCTTAGGAATATCATGCAATCTCACTATCTCCTTGATGAAGATGTGACCTACCTCAACATTTGCATTAGTATACTTCACTTGAATAAAGTGAGCTAACTTGGTCAACCTATCCACCACAACTATTATGGAATCATGTCGTCTAGATGTCTTCGGAAAACATATGATAAGATCCTTAGAAACAACCTCCCATTTCCACTGTGGAATTAGAATCAGCTGTAATAGACCACCTAGATGCTTACACTCTTATTTTACCTTTCGAAAATCAAAACACCTAACGACAAACTCAACCACCTCTTTCTTCTGGTTCAGCCAATGGTAAAAATTCTTCACAACTGTTAAAGTCTTCTAATATCTTGGGTGACCTTAATACAACTTAACACAAAATTCCCTTAAGATAAGTTTCTTAAGCTCACTATTGTCTGACACATGGATCCTATCCCTAAATCTCACCAAACCATCTGTCATGAGATGATAAATCCACATCTTGATCACTTGTACCCTGCTACTATAACCTATGCTTAAGTTGTTGGTACTTGTCATCTTGTTGTGTTGCCTGCGAGATCTACTCTGACAAGCCTGTCCCATATGAAATCATAGCTACAATGTGATTTAATTGCACTCTTATACTAAGATCATCTATAACCATATTCTCTTTTCCCTTAATGTACTTGATCTCGAAGTCAAACTCACTAAGTCTAGCCAACCACCTAGCTTATTTGGCATTTAGATTAGGTTGGCCAAACAAGTACCTCAGTCCACTATGATCGCTCATCAAAATGAACCTCCTTCCAAGCATATAGTTCCTCCACATCTTTTTGCATGAATAATAACTGCTAAATCAAGATTGTGAGTCACATAATTCTACTCATGATCATTCAATTTCCTTGACTCATTGCATACTACCTATCCTTCCTACATCAGAACTCTGCCAAGTCCTTGCTTGGAAGAATTTGTACACACCACAAACTCTATATCTTGACCTATGATCTTTAGAACTTGAGCATTTGTAAGCAAGTGATTCAACTACTAAAAACTAGCTGCACATTCCATTGTCCATTCAATTTTATTTCTTGATGAACCTACTATAATAACTTGATAATCCCATGAATGATATGACCTCATCCACATTCCTAAGAGTTTCCTAGTCCATGATAACTCTATTATTTTCCAGTCCCACTTTTATACCTTCCTTAGAAACCTATTGTAACTCATTTTAAATTTGAGCATATTTTGTAAAAAAATGAAAAAATCAAATATTTTTTTCATAAAAAAAACATATATATCTACATATATATAATAATGGTTGAACATGCTCTGGATTATTTGTTATGAACTAATCAAAATTAGTGCAGTTCTTAAGCCTGATAGTGGGTCCCAAATTTAACATTCAAAAGGTTAAAAGGTGGGCATGTATTGCAGAGGAAATGAATTGTTAGCAGGAGGTGTGCCTTCGCAAAGACTTTCACAAGAGCCCGTTGACTTCTAATCTATGACTCAGATTGATTGCAGAGGCACTCCTCTAAAGATGTCCCGTACTGAAGACTGTCCCCGCAGTGTCATCAGCAAGTGAGGCTGCCCCCACCACTCATTCCGCCACATAATATTTCTCTCTGCCATCTATCATCCATGCATGTCATTTCGTCATTTACTCCACTCTACAAGAAAATTTAATTTTATACGGAAGCATTGAATTCTTGTTTTCCCCTCCTTCTCTTCCATTTAACCTATAAGTGTTCATTTTAATTCATTCTCACATACTTTTTCTCCCTGATCTCACTGTCATGGCCTCTGAATTCTCCAGAAAAACTCCCAGTCAGCAGTTTCTACCATTTCCAGGTATTTACATAGTCACCCATCATTTCAATTATCCAAAAATGTCGAATAAAGTTGCCATAGTGGGGTCATCCTCTCAAATTCCACTCATGGACACTAAAAGAGACATTTTCAACACTGTATGCAATTTAAATCATCTTGAAACCTATCTGTTAGGAAACTAGCTCACAAAAAGATAGAAAAGATAGTTGAATGCCTTAGAATTTAGCCTCTTCGATGGGGAAACCTCCTTTACATTACACAAATGAACAATTCTTGGATGATTCAAATGAAAAAACCTCCTTTCTATATATAGGAGTTTAAGGAGTCACAATATAACCCAGCCGACCTAACAATAATAATATAAAGCCACAAAAATAACAATAGAGGGATTCTATTGGGCACAGTAATAACAATATGGGGACAATAGGGGCACAACAATATTAATAAGGGATACAACTACAATAGTAATGGGGTAATCACTAGTATTATAGGGACCTAACATTCCCCTCTCCTTCAAAAAAGTGTTGTCCTCAACGCTTGAGTAGTTCTGGATGCTTTTGTATAAAATTCTCATCCTCCCTTCTGGAACCTTCAGCGGATAAGTTCTTCCACTTGATGAGATACTCCGAAATTGATCGATTTCGTAGCTGTAAAGTTCTTGTTTCTGTGACTACTTCTAGTTCCAATATAATTTTTCCTTCCTCGTCAAGTTCTGGCAATATTGTTTGAACTAGGAGCTTGTCGCATATAACCTTCTTTAAACATGAAACATGGAAAACTGGGTGCACTCAAGAAGCTGCAGGAAGCCCCAATTTGTATGTCATCGTACTAATCTTTTGCAACACCTTGTACAGACCATAATATTTTGGTGATAATTTATTATCCTTCTTAGCTTGCTTGAGGGACATTTGTTTATATGGTTGTAGCCGTAGGAATACCCAATCACCTACATCAAAAATTCTTTCGCTGGGATGTTGATATGCCTGTTGTTTCATTCTATTATGTGCCAACACGAGGTTATCCTTTAAGAGTTGGAGGACTTGTTGTTGATGTTCGATGTGATGTTCCACTGCTTGAACCTTAGAATTTTCTCTTAAATATGATGTGATGGATGGTGGCTGATATCCATAAAGTGCCATAAATGGGGTAATTTTTGTTGTTGTATGGAAGGAAGTGTTATACCACCATTCAGCTAAAGGCAACCATTTGACCCATTGTGTCCGTTTATCAGATACAAAGCAACGAAGATATCCTTCCAAACATTTGTTTACTATCTTAGTTTTCCCATCAAATTGAGGATGATAAGATGAGCTATGAACTAACTGAGTACCAAGACAAGAAAATAATTATGTCCAAAAATTTCCAGTGAAAATGGGATCTTTTTCACTTACAATAATCTTTGGATTTCCATGTAGCTTTTGAATTGTTTCCATAAATGCAGTAGAAACTGTACTGGATTTAAATGGATGTGATAATGCACAAAAGTGTGCATACTTGGTAAGTTTGTCAACTACCACCATGATGACACTCTTTCCCTCAGACTTGGGTAAACCTATGATAAAATCCATTGAAACCTCCTCCCAACATTGGCTTGGAATGGATAAAGGTTGTAATAGACCCGCGGTCTTAATTGTTTCCACTTTATTTTGTTGGCAAACCAAACATTCCGCCACAAACTTTTGAATATCGATTTAAGGCCATCCCAAAAAAGTTCCTTCCTAACCCTGTGGTAAGTTTTTAAAAATCCTGAGTGCCCTCCTAAGGGAGAAGTGTGCAATTCCATAAGAATCTTTTGTTTGAGTTGGGAATTATTACAGAGGTATAAGCTATCTTTGTACCCTAACGAATCATTTTGCCAGCAAAATGTATCAGATGTACTGGAATATTGTTGTAAATTTCGAATAAGTGCCCACACTTCTTCATCATTCTTCCATTCCTCCCTTGCTTTGTTTATCCAATCTGGTTGGATAATAGAAATGGCGCACAACAATGCTTCCACATCCTCATCCTTTCTTGAGAGTGCATTTTCCACCACATTTTGCTTCCCTTTTTTGTAGATGATTTCAAGGTCATAACCCAACATCTTTGTGACCCACTTTTGTTGCTCTTCAGAGGATAATCTTTGTTCTAAAAAGTAAGGCTATCATGATCCGTTTTTACCTTGAAGTGTCTTCCCATTAGGTAGGGTCGCCATTTCTTAAGTGCATGTACTATTGCCAACATTTGCTTCTCATAAATAGCTTTGTGTAAAAACTTTCCCTTGATTGGATGACTTTCAAAAGAAATGGGTCTTTCATATTGCATTAAAACAACACCAATTCCATTTCCTGAAGCATCACATTCAACAATAAAGGTTTTTTTGAAGTTTGGTGTAGCTAAGATCGATGCTTGGCACATTGCCTCTTTAAGATGTTCGAAGGCCTTTGTTGCTTCTGGAGTCCATGAAAATGCATCTTTCTTCAATAATGTTGTTAGAGGTGTTGTTATTCTCCCATAATTCTTAACAAACTTGCGATAATACCCTGTCAACCCGAGAAATCCTCGCAGATGCTTTATGGATGTGGGGATTTTCCATTCTTTAATGGCTTTAATTTTGCTAGGGTCTACCTTAACTCCTTCATGAGATACAATATGACCCAGATATTCTACCTCTTGTACTCCAAAGAAACATTTGGATCTTTTCGCATATAATTGTTTCTCCTCCAATAGTTGTAGCACCCTGTCAACATGTTCAACATGATCTTTCCAAGACTTGCTGTAGATTAGTATATCAACAAAAAATACTAACACAAATTTTCTAAGGAAGGGTTTGAAAATAGAATTCATCAAACATTGAAATTAGAAGGTTCATTGGTAAGGCCAAAAGATGTGACCAAAAATTCATAATTGTTAGGATATTCCGACACATAGGAAATAGTTAAGTTCAACTTGGTCTAGTAGAGAGTTAGGTATAGAGTTAGGTAAAGTGTGTTTCTTTACCGTTGTACATTTTGTAACTTACAATCCGACGGTCACGATATGTAGTGATCCGATGGTTCACTCTCTCCTCGGTATTACCGACACTTGATCTGTGGCTTGACACCCGATTGGTCCATGAGTTCTATTTAAAGCGCATGGAGGGTCATTGTTCGGGTAATCCATCTATGAGAGAAAGCTTATGTAAATTTTCATTCTTTGATTAATAAATTGCCTGAAGTGGCCACGTTGGCTCAGGCCGTGGACTGTTTCCCTCTTTGAGGGTTTTAACCACGTCAAAAATACTGGTGTATTGATTTGAGATCTAGTTGTGAGCGGTGTCCTTTTGGTGTTCTTTCTGAGGAACTTACCCTCTAAATTCCTACATGGTCTCAGAGCTATTTGAGGCCCGCGTCCGTTGGTGATCCAAATCTGAAGCCGGTAGAACTGCATGCGGCTGTCGTTTCCTAGATCTACTGTTTCTGACTGCTTTCGGGCTGAGAGGACTGCTCTGTTGTGTTCGGAGCATCTGTTCCAGTGAGGAACCCCTTTCGTTTCACGCGAAAAGTTTTCCGGTAGCCCTATCTGCGTCATTTTTAAGATCTGGAGGTATAAAGTGTTTATCTGTAGTTTACTGTTATTTTCTCTCTGGTTATTTCGGTTTCTGTTTATTTAGCTTTTTTTATTACCAGATCTATACCTTTCATTTTTGCGTATGCTCTTTGCCCTGCGACTTTGTGTGATCTGGGCAAATCAGAAATAGAAAGGAAGTTTTTTTTCTCATGCGTATGCTCTTTTCCCTGCACCTTAGTGTGATCTTGGAAAATCAGAAACATTGAGAAAAATATTTAGTTTCCGGCTAAAGCTAACTTTGAGCCGTAAGGTTCGTTTTTCTTTGCATATTCGTGTTGGGTTTTGTGTTTTTGTTTTGTAGGAAAAAAGAGCTTTCTCAAGGCAAGCACGCAACCCAAGGCCCCCCTCCCCCCCTCTCTCTCTCTCTCTCTCTCTCTCTCTCTCTCAAATTTTTTGTATAGCTCAATTGGTTCAAAGCTATTTTAAGAGAGTAGAGGTCTTGGGTTCAAATCTCCATTTTGTGGGGGCGTTTTTTTTTTCATTCCCGCACATTCGCGCACTTTGCCGGCAACTTCAACAATTTTTTTTTCAAAAAGCCATAACTTCTTCATCCGGAAGCCTTTTTCAGAGCCGTTTTTTTTTAAACAGCCTAATTTTTTGAGATCTATCCATTGGAACACTTACTTTCAGCATCTTCAGCTTCATTTTTTTTTTAAATGGAAAGTCCATGCCAAGTCATTCTTGACAGCACTAACTACTTCCAATGGATAGCCTACATGGAAGATTTACTTAGAAGTAAAGGTCTCTACAGAATAGCCACAGGCCAAGAGAAGAAACCAAAAGATGAAGACAAGGCTGCAAAATGGGAAAATAGACAAGATCAAGCACGTGGTTTGATAGGGATGTCTATTTCTCCTGATCTTAGATTCCATATTGCAGAACTTGATACTCCTCATGAAGCATTGGAACAAAGCACTAAAGTTTTTGGGATTAAAAATGAAATTAGAGCCCATCAACTTGAAAATGAGTTGCTTACATTGGATCCTAATAATTTTTCTTGCATTGAAGATTTCTTGTCCAAATTCAAGACCCTTAGATATCTCTTGGAAGGTGTTAAGGTCAAGAAAGAAGATAGTAACCTTATTTATTCCATCCTTACTAAGTTGGGACCAACCTACTCTGTATTTGTTTCCACCTTCCATTCTACAAGGGAAGCTTTCATTTGTCAAGGAAAAGACTACAAGGCCCCTTCCTTTGACTCTTTTTGTGATTCTTTAATAAGAGAACAAAAAAAACTCTTACACCTTGGTCTTCTTAATCTTGGAAACTCTTCCAAGAAAGCGTTAGCCGCCCAGCAGCAACCAAATTCAAAGAATCCTAAGAAGTCATATCCTAAAAAGAATGGTCCTAAACCAAACAAGGGTCCTAAGCAAACTCACCCTCAAAATGAAAGATCATTTCAGCAAAATGATAAGACCAATAAAAACAAATGGAAGAAGATTGATAGATATTGTAACTTTTGTAATCGAGATGGCCACTTAGAATCTAAATGCTTTAAGAAGATGGAAGCCTTGGAAGCCGCAATGAAGAAACATAACATCCATGTGGAGCATTCTTCAACTTCAACTTCAACTTCATCTTCAGGAATAGCACTTTCTGCATGTCGTTGTCAATCATCTCAGTCTGGTTATGCATTAAATGTATCTTCTTCTTCTCATTCTCATGAGTGGCTCATTGATTCTGGAGCCTCTTATCACATGGCCAAAAACAAAGCCATGTTTTCTTCTTTAAATGATTGTAACACCAAAAATATATATGTTGGTGATGATAGATCTCTTAATGTTGTAGGGACTGGAACTGTTCATCTAGACAATGGTCAGTTTAATGATGTATTATGTGTTCCAACCTTATCCTGCAACCTTCTATCTGTATATCAGATAACTCATTCAGGTGAAGGTAAAATTGTTGAATTTTCACCTCATGATGTTGTAATCAAGGATCTAAGAGATCCTAAACAGATTCTAGCTACTGGTATTGCTGATGATTCCACAAGGTTGTATAAGTTTCACAACTTTGGGTCATCAAATCTTCCCTCAGTATTTGTTGCTCATAATGATGAAGTGAGAAAACTTTGGCATGAGCGATTTTGTCACTTAAACTATCGCTCCCTTCAGCATCTATGTAAAGAAAATATGGTGACATGTCTTCCTATGGTATCTTGCAGAGATGGTGTTTGTTCCGGATGTGTACTCGAAAAACATCATCGGGACAGTTTTGAAAAATGTGCCTCTTGGCACGCCTCAGCCCCTTTACAGCTTGTGCACAGTGATTTATGTGGTCCACTTCCTGTTGCTTCATTCTCTGGCTGCAATTATTTCTTAACTTTCATTGATGATTTCTCCAGATGCACTTTGGTATACTTCTTAAAACTCAAGAGCGAAGTATTTAACACTTTTTTGGCCTTCAAAACCTTTGTTGAAAAACAATCTGGACATCAAATTCTTAAGCTAAGAACTGATAATGGTGGAGAATATGTTAAAAACACATTCATCAACTTTTGCACCGAAAATGGAATTCAAATGCAACATACTATTCCATACACTCCACAACAAAATGGTGTAGCTGAAAGGAAAAATGGCACCTTAAAGGAAATGGCTAATTGTATGCTGCACTCTAAAGGACTCAGCCTTAGTTTTTGGGCCGAAGCAATTAATTGTGCAAATTATATAATAAATCGCACTCCTACTAAGGTTCTAAAGAATATCACTCCAGAAGAAGCTTGGAGTTCCATTAAACCAGATGTAAGTCACTTTCGTGTTTTTGGAAGTGAAGCATGGGCCCATATTCCAGATGAAAAGCATAAAGCTTTAGAAACTAAGAGTGAGAAATGTATTTTTTTTGGATATTCTAAAGATGTAAAAGGTTATAGACTTATTCCATTTAAGTCCAAAAATGTTATCATTAGAAGAGATGTAAAATTTGATGAAAATAAATCGGCCTGCAAGCCTAGTCCGGCAGATGTGCCACCTCTTCCTATCTCTTCTACTTTTGAAAACATTTCTTCTTCAGATGATGAAAGTGAGGATGACAATCCTCCCCCACCTTCTCAGGATCCTCAACTTCCAAGATGGGTCCGTGCTACTCGAGATGCAGCAGGTGATCTTGCCGGTGATCCTTCAGATCAGCAACGCACACGTTCTCAGTTCGAGAGAGCCTTTTCTTTACTGGCTCAAGCTCCAGTAAATTATGATCCTGACACCTTTGCAGAAGCTTCAGGCCATCCAGATTGGGAAGCAGCTATGAATGAAGAATATCATTCATTATTGGTAAATGATACATGGGATCTTGTTCCTTTACCAAAGGGACGAAAACTTGTTAGATGCAAATGGGTTTACAGAACCAAGTATGGACCAGATGGAAAAGTTGATAAACATAAAGCTCGTCTTGTTGCTAAGGGCTTTTCACAGGTTGAAGGCATTGACTACACTGAAACCTTCTCCCCTGTTGCCAAAATGAACTCTATCCGCCTTGTTCTTTCCCTTGCTGCCTCTTTCAAATGGGAAGTCCATCAGATGGATGTTAAATCTGCCTTCTTGCATGGGGACTTGCATGAAGAAATCTATATGGAACAACCCATTGGCTTCATACAAACAGACTCCAGCCTTGTTTGTCGACTTAAGAAATCCCTTTATGGTCTCAAGCAAGCTCCTCGGGCTTGGTATGCCAAAATGGATAGCTTTCTTTTAGAATCTGGCTTTTCTAGGTGTCATTCTGACAATACTGTCTACACCAAGAAAGTGGGCAACTCTCTTATCATCCTTGTTCTTTATGTTGATGATCTTATCCTTACTGGTAGTGATCCCAACCTTATAAACCATGTGAAGTCTAGCCTCAAAAGGAAATTTGAAATGACAGACTTAGGACACTTACACTATTTTCTCGGTCTTCAAGTCTTGCAATCCAAGGAGGGTATTTCCCTTCCCAGTCCAAGTATGCTTGTGATATTCTACGTCATTTTCACATGGAAGACTGTAAGCCAGCCCCTTCTCCCTTTCAATCTGGAGTCAAACTCTCAGTCACTTGTACTTCTCCTGAAGTTGATGCTACCTTATACCGACAACTTGTAGGAAAAATTTTGTATCTAACCCATACTCGTCCTGACCTTTCCTTTGCTATTGGCCTTGTTGCTCAGTTCATGCAAAACCCCCGTGAAAGTCATTGGAAAGCAGCTAAAAGAATACTTCGTTATGTTCGAGGTACAGTACAATTTGGGATTCATTACAGTGCCAAAGCAGCTCCTCTATTAATTGGTTTCACTGATTCTGATTGGGCTGGTGACCCTGATGATCGGAAGTCTACTGCCGGTTATGTCTTCACTCTTGGTTCAGGACCTATTACATGGGCTTGTAAGAAACAGGCTGCCATTTCTCTTTCGTCAGCAAAAGCAGAGTATCGTGGTGCCGTGGAAGCTAGTAAGGAAGCCTTGTGGCTTCGTCAGATCCTATCAGAGTTTGGCTTTGAGCAGCAGCATCCAACCACACTTTGGTGTGATAATCAAAGTGCCATTCAGCTATGCAAAGATCCAGTCCAGCATCAGCGCAGCAAACACATTGAACTACACATGCACTTCATCAGAAAGCTCATTCATGACCATGTTCTTGAAGTGCAATATTGTTCAACAGATGATCAGGTTGCATACATCTTCACAAAGGCTCTCACAGAGGCGAAGTTCACTAAACTTCGATATATGCTTGGAGTTCAAAAAGTTGTCACTAAGGGGGGATAGGCTCTAGTGCCTCCTTCCTTCTCCTATTGTGTCATATTTGTAAATCCTTCAATCCTATCCCAGGTTGTTCTTAAGGGGGGATGTTAGGATATTCTGACACATAGGAAATAGTTAAGTTCAATTTAGTCTAGTATAGAGTTAGGTAAAGTGTGTTTCTTTACCATTGTACATTTTGTAACTTACAATCCGACGGTCACGATATGTAGTGATCTGATGGTTCACTCTCTCCTCGGTATTACCGACACTTGATCTATGGCTTGACACCCGATTGGTCCATGAGTTCTATTTAAAGCACATGGAGGGTCATTGTTCGGGTAATCCGTCTATGAGAGAAAGCTTATGTAAATTTTCATTCTTTGATTAATAAATTGCCTGAAGTGGCCATGTTGGCTCAGGCCGTGGACTGTTTCCCTCTTTGAGGGTTTTAACCACGTCAAAAATACTGGTGTATTGATTTGAGATCTGGTTGTGAGCGGTGTCCTTTTGGTGTTCTTTCTGAGGAACTTACCCTGTAAATTCCTACAATAATGACCCTCATGAGTTCTAAATGTTTTTTTCGGAATGTCTTCAGTCTTCATTCTGATTTGATGATATCCTGAACGAAGATCCAACTTGGTGAAGTAAATTGATCCATGCAATTCATCCAGTAATTCATCAATGACAAGAATTGGAAACTTATCTTTAATAGTGAGCTTGTTGAGCTCCCTATAATCCAGACACATGTGCCATGATCCATCCTTCTTGTGCACCAATACTACTAGAGCAGAGAAAGAACTTTGACTAGGTTGAATTATACCAACCTCTAGCATTTCTGCAGCCATGCATTCAATTTCACTCTTTTGGGCATAGGGATATCTGTATGGCCTGATGTTTGGAGGAACACTTCCTGGAATCAGATGAATAGCATGATCATGATCACGAATAGGTGGGAGACCTTTGGGAGTCTCAAATACCTTGGAATGATTGTCCAAGACTTTTTGGAGATCTGGAGAAATAGATGATTCCGATGTGGAAACATCTAGCGAACATAATTGTGCAATTGCACCTCTTTGTTGCTTTTTTAGAAGCTTTGTCATACCGTTAGAGCTGATTATCTTTCCTAGTTTCCCTGCAATACCCCTTAATTAAACTTCCTTTCCTTCTGCAGAAAATTTGATGAAAAGTTCTTGAAAATTAAAAGCTATTGTACCCAAGGATTGTAGCCATTAGACTCCTAGTACAACATCAACACCTCCCATTGGAATGGAAAGCATTGGGCTAGTCAATACATATTCTCCCATGGATAGCTTGATATTATGGCACTTTCCAGAGAAATTTATTGTTCCTCCATTTGCAATCATCACTTGACACTCTGGTGCTGGATATAGGAAGCAATTCAATTCTTTTGCTATCTTACAATGCATAAAATTGTGAGTACTTCCTGAATCAATCAACACTATTACCTTTTTCTTCTTGATTTGTCCTTCTATCTTGATGGTTTGAGGAGTGGTAATTCCAACCAATGCATTACAAGATATGGTCGGATTCATTTCTTCTTTATCTAGGCTTTTTTTCCGGGAGTATATCCTCTTCTTTTAACCTTTCTTGCTCCTTTTCTTCTTCCTGTTCACAATCTATGTAGAATAATTTCTTCTCAGCACACTTATGACCTTTAGTTTATTTGCTATCACAACTGTAACAAAGCCCTTTTGCTATTTTTTCTTCCAATTGTCGTGGTGTCAACCTTATAGGTTGTGGAAGACTAGGGGCAACAACACTTCCATCTTTATAGTTGTGAGTGGTATGCTTCCTGGTTGCCATAATTTTGCTTTCCATTTTTCTTGCTAACCTGAATGCCTTCTCTAATGAATCAAGTTCCCAAAGGTGAACATCATGTTGGATATTATCCTTTAAAGTCCCTATGAACACATCAATCCTATGCTCCTCTGGAATATTTTTTACCCTTATGTTCAATTTTTGGAACTCCTCAATGTGCTCCATTATTGAACCCTTTTATTTGACTTATCAATTGGCTAAAAAAAGTGTTGCTTTTTGTATCCTCATAATGTGTTGTCAATTCTTCCATAAAAATTGCTCAAGTGATAATTTGTTTATGAGAGCAAAGTCATTGATACCATACAAACTGATTTGGTTCCAAATATAAAGTTGCAATACGTACCTTTTGTGTGTTTTCCACATTATTGAGATCGAAAAATTGCTCCATCTGTAATATCCATGTTGCGGGATCCTTGCCATCAAACTTCCTCATATCATTTTTTGGAATATGGTGGGTCTTCAATCCAACATTAGATTCTATGAAATCATGATTAACATTTCTTTTGTTCTCATCATGAGTTTCCTTTACTACCCTTTCACCATTAGTAAGCATTTCTTGTAGAAACTTTGTTAAATCTGTCTTCAAATCTGTCTTGAAATATTCCATGCCTGTCTTCAAATCTTCCATGTCTGTCTTCAAATCTATCTTCAAATCATCCATCTTAGCTTCTACGCCTTTCTTTAAACAATCCATCTTAGCTTCTACACCTTTCTTTAAGCCATCCATCTTAGCTTCTACATATTTCTTTAAACCATCCATCTTAGATTTTGTTCCATTTTGTGCAAGTGACACTTGTTGCACTTGGTCTCGTAATTTTGATATATCATGTTACATTTCTTCCTCTTCTTCATGAGTCATGCTAGAGCTTTTACATTGCTTACTAGGTGTTTGCATTTTCTTTCCTCGAGGCATCAATTATTGATAATAATTCTTTACTATGCCCTTTTAATTCCTTCAAACTAATTTTTCAAACCTAGCTTATGCAAAAATAAAAAAAAAACTACACACCTTTTTTCACTTTGTAGGAGCTTGATATTGAATCTGGTGTATCTTTGTAATTTCAGATCATCCAATTTTGAAATTGTGACCTGCGGTAGCCCTCTGCTTCCTATTTCCAATGCCATCAGTCTGATCCAAATTGGATTCTCCAGGGAAGAGTTATGCCAAATCTCCCACAGTGACCTGATTATAAACTAGTTCAATAGAGCGAACTTGTACGATGTGCCACGAGTCACTGTTTCGACCTTTGGCTCTGAAAAATGTATATAAGAAACTACAGTCCATCCTCTTTCTATACCTTCTTACGAAATTTCAATCCAATGCTCAGAGAGAAAGTTATGACAATTTTCCCCAGGTCACCTGTTTGGAATGTAATTCAGGAATCTGCAAAAAGACCAACTTTCTCAAATCATATCTCCGCAAATGTAGTGCAAAAAGATCTGAAATTCAGACCCGAGGTTCAGTGCGGTTTCGTCTCAAATGGGTTTTTTTTTAGCTTCTGAAATGTCGCATAAAAGAATTTATAGTGAAAATTCCACGATGACCTATTTGGAGCAGTGAAACCCTAGAATCCAATGCTCTGATACCAAATGTTAGGAAACCAGCTCACAAAAAGATAGAAAAAATAGTCGAATGCCATAGAATTCAGCCTCTTCGAGGGGGTAACCTCCTTTACATTACACAAATGAGCAATTCTTGGATGATTCAAATGAAAAAACCTCCTTTCTATATATAGGAGTCTAAGGAGTCACAATATAACCCAGCCGACCTAACAATAATAATATAAAGCCACAAAAATAACAATAGAGGGATTCTATGGGGCACAGTAATAACAATATGGGGACAATAGGGGTACAACAATATTAATAAGAGATACAACTACAATAGTAATGGGGTAATCACTAGTATTATAGGGACCTAACACTATCAGTCTATCCTCATAAATCAAGCTGATGTCCCATTGTATGCTTCTGCATTTAGGTCAGTGTCCTTTCGTCTTTCATCTCTAAAAATCATCTCTTCCCAAAATTTATCCATTGGTTAGTATGCGCTATGTAGCCACATAAGTGTTTTGTAGTGGACAAGTGATGAGAAAATATTTTCCACGCGTCCTCCCTTTAAATTCACCAGGCATTGTGTTTTCCCTCTGCTAGTACATATACCTCTTTTTCTGAAGAAACTTTGTTAGTTTATTTTGAAATTTTTTTAGGTCAAGAGTATGCCCAAATTGTCTTTTATTTGATGCCAAGTGGGAAAAAATTGCCTTTAGAGTCAAATCAATTCCCATTAGATACTTTTGTTGATGATGTCTAGCGTAGTCTCTAGATTTAACTAAGATCTTGGGAAGAAATGATGCTTCGGTTATTGATAAAGTTATGTTTGGTCTTTTTAGTCTGATGATGAAGCTTGAAGTTGTTTTAGATATACCAACTTTTTCAGAAGGGGTAGCCAATGCTTAGTTCATGAACATTTTACTGACTAGTTGTTTTAGGTTCCCTTCTTTAATTACATATCTTTTCTTACACTCTCATGTTGAAAATTTCATGCATTTGGGGTTAAACATCATGGATCCCCATAAGAATAACAATCAGTTATTTCTAGACTGATATAATGAGGAGTAACTCGAAGAAGGAAGGCTTGATGGATTTTTCTTTCTTATGAAATGAAGGTCATCAAAGGAACTAAACATGAATTATTCATGGCAAAAGAGACTACTAAAAGATACAAAAATGACTACCAACTTGCCTACGAGGAAATCAAAGAGTTGAAGGAAAAGGTAAAAGGGAACATCTCCCTCATTCAGGCAAAGGGAAATCTTGTGGAATGATATTATAAATACAGTAACTGAATTTAGGATGGCTCATGTCAAGTTCATTAACAATTCAAATGCAAAGTTGGATATCTCGAGAAAGTGAAGAGAATGGATGGCACCCCAAGCAGTTGCTGCAGCAGGACCTTCTTCTATTACTGAGTCACAAATCACCCAGTGACAAAGATGTTTTCAGCGACAAAGTCTTATAATGTTTTAACACAAATATTTCTTATTAATGTAAATTTTATTTCTAAAATGTAATATTTGAATAAGAGGAAATTTGATCCTAAAGTAGTTTAGAGGGTTGACAATTTTATAGCTATTCTTTGAAATTTTTATATAAAAAATACTTTCTAAGGCATTTGGAGGGTTCCAGAATTTTGGACCTCACAGGTAAATACAGTTTTGTACTTTCACTTTTCATGTGTTGATGAATACAAATTTTCACAGTGATTCCGGAATTTGTTGGGTATGATCAGTTTTTCCTGTTTCATCTTCTAGTTTTTCTTCTTCTCATAAAAGAGTAATGAAGTTGTTGGGATTTTATTTTATAGTGCTGTGAGATTGAGCTTCTGTCAATTAAAGTTAAAACCATTAATGATGCACTCCTCTTTTCTGAATTTTTTTACACACCATTCATATCTCTTCTAAATTTGAAGATAAAATATTATGTGCAAGGCAACCTGTTATCTAAAACTTTCCACCATCACCTCTTTTTGTTATTTCTTAATTTGTATCCAACATTAGAAGGCCAATTTGGAAACATTGTTTACATATTGAAAGTTAAAGGGTTTTAATGAAATTTTTCGGGTTTTATGAATTGATGGGACAATCAATTAATTCTTTTACAGTTATGAATAAATTTCTTGGGAACTGATCTCCTTTCAACCAAAGATTGTCTCCCAAGGTACAACATTTTTTGGCACCATTACGGGGAGCGGAGATTTGAAATTATTCTTTCCTAGGTTTTTACTTTAAAATAATTTCTTTGGTTGGTGGGCAAAGAAAGTGATTAGGCTGAGTCTCTCACCAATACAATAGTCTCAGCTCGTAAAATACCATATACGAGGTCTGATACCTCACAACAGAAAACTCATGCTCTTTCAGATCGAAAGAAGTTAGTTTCTCGAAGAGTTTGGAAAGCCAAATCACTTGTTACCCCAAACCCCACTCTGTCTGCTCCTGGTACCAGTTTTGGTCAACATTTGTTTCATGTTAAGTAAGATGAAATTGTTAAAAATCTTGATTTTCTTCAAGAAGATTCTTCATTCTCTCAAACTATTTTTCCTGAACCAACTTTAGAAGAAAAATCTTTTGAGTCAGTTTCATTCTCTTTTCCTGAATTTCAAGAAGTTAAAATAGTTAATACTTTAGTTTCACATCAATCTATTTCTAGTATTATTCAACCAATTCCTATTTCTTCTATTCCACCTCAATCGTTTGTTTTCCAAGCAGAAAGTCCTTATGTTTCTCTTCCAAATCGAAATATGGGTATCCCAACTTTCTTGTTGAACAAATATGAAACTTTGTTTTTGGCTTAGCCAATGAATGCAATGCCACAATATTGTTTGACGTTGTTGCCCAAATTTACAGGGGAGGATGAGATAACAACAAAAAATCATATTGTTTCATTCTATTCTTTTGCGAAGAACTTGAATGTTGAATTTTTAGATGTTGTTATGAGACTATTTGTTTATTCATTGGATGGGGACGAAAGTAAGGGTTTAAAACTCTTGCTGCCAATTCTATTAATACTTGGGAAGAGTTAGAATTTTTTTTTACACAGAGATGGAGTGAAAATAAATATCATGGATACTTAACCAAATTCAATGCTATAAAGAGGAAACTTGAAGGAGTTAATTATTTCATTAAGAGATTAAATAAATTGTATAATAATTTTCCTTAAGAAATTAAGCCACCTCCTACAAGAGAAAAGGTAGTATTTGCAGGAGCATTTGACTCTTATTTTGGTTTCACTCTAAAGGAGAGGAGATCTCCTACTCTGGTTCAAATATAGACTGATGCACTTGAGATCGAAGAAAATTTGTCTATTGCAGGAAAAATTAAGCCAAAAGAACTAGAGCAAGATAAACGCAAAGGAAAAGAAGAAGAAACAAAGAATCCTAGTCAGCCAAAAGATTCTCATGAGTAGAAACTAGATGAAATGACCAAAGTCATTAAAAATATTTCTAACAAATTGGTGAAGATGGAATTGGAAAATAAGAATGCACCAAGACAATTCCGACGGGTCCAAAATAGAAATTTCAGCCCTGAATTTAGGAGACAACCACTGCAAATTATGAAGCAAGAAAGAAAGGATCGGGATCAAATACAACAACCTCTGTACATTGAGGATGGAACAAAGGAAGCAATGGAGGAATATCTCAAAGAACAGGATAATCAAATTTCTGTTTTGTATGGGGAAGAAGAGGATATGATTACAAGTGAATATTTGCGTTCTGAATTTCTAGTTTCTCTAGATGAGGATGAAATTGAAGATTATTGTCAAAGATTCACATATTTCATGCAGGCAGAATTACACAAGAAGTACGACCTTAGATCAAGGAAAAGGTCAAGGGTACATGATGGTGTAGAAGGACAAAAATATCAAATGCTTCAACACATGGCGACTCCACAACAACCTCCAAAGCATCTTGATTGAGGAAAACAATAGGCTAGTTCAGTTCCAAAGGTTACATTTTAGCAGGGTGAAAGTTCAAAAGCAAAATTGGACACACAAGTATTAAGTAAATCTATTTAGCCTCCTATGGATAGTTTTCATGAGGTTTCAAAACAAAAGGTGACTAAAGAAGAACAAGAGAAAGTGATTAAACAAGGTCATTCTTTTAACTTGATAAAATAATTAGAGAAGCTCAAAGTTCCAATTCCTTTAACTAAGTTGATTAAAACTCCATCATATAAGAAACAAGTCTCTCATTTTATAAATACTTCACAGGATAACCATGTAGCAGACACATTTAATTTGCAGGAGGATAGATCGGTGGTAATGTTTTCCCCCCATGTAGAAGAAGTTGATTCTTCCACTCCTCCTTTCTACATTTCTCTATTGGTGAATACTTTTATTCTTCATAACTCTATGTTTGATTCTAGAGCCTCTCATAATTTAATGCCTATTTCAGTTATGAAATATTTGACTTGCAGATCACTAAGCCTTATAAGGATTTGTATTCATTTTATTTTAAAAATGTTAAGTGTGTGGGATTCATTAAGGAATTGGTGGTTTCTCTGGCTCAAATTCCAACCAAAAGCATTGTGATGGATGTAGTGGTTGGAGACATCTCAACACATTTTGGAATGCTCTTATCTGGATCATGGGGAGCCAAATTAGGAGTGTTGAAGTTAGATTTTACATAGCCATATTCCATGTTTTTGGTGGTGAGGAAAGGATATTATACACGGAGACCGAGTTTGTTAAAACAATTACAAAGGAGGGTTCTAGTAATTCTCATGTTTATAGTCAAGAATAGGATGAATTTTCTTGTTTTATGTCATAACAGACAGAACGAAATGATGAAGACAATAAGATGCAGCTCCCTTCAACAATTTAAAGTAAGGAGATGGCAACTAGTGGAGTCTGGAAGCTATATTTTGATGGTGCTTATTCAAGAGATGGCAGTCAAGCAAGAGTGCTTTTGGTTTCCCAAAAATATCATTTCATTCCCTTCTCTCATAAGTTAGAATTTGACTCTACAAATAACATTACCGAGTATGAAGCTTTAATTCTTGGTTTGCAAAATGCTCGAAATTTAGGAGTACAATGAATTTCTGTTTATGGAGATTCAGAGTTAGTAGTTAAATATATCAAGAATAAATGTCAAGAAAAACATCCAAGATTGAAGACTTATAGAAATGAAGTCTAGGATCCGGTAGACAATTTCTTTGCTACTTTCAATATACAATATGTACCTAAAGATGCAAATAGATTGGTTGATTCTTTAGCAATTGCAGCTAGTACTTTCAAGCCTTCCTTGAATCCTAGGTTAAGATATGAAGTTTAAATCAGACACAGGTCATATATTCCAGATAATATTAAACATTGATAGTTGTTTGAAGATAAAGAGAAAATCAAGGATTTTCTAGAGATGATTAGCGATTTTGCCAATTTGGAGATTGAACAAGAAGAAGAAGTTGGAGGAGAACAGAAAAGTGGATTGTGTTCGAAGGAATCTATAGGAAATTAAAATATATTACAACTCAGAGATAATGTGATACCAAAATTCTTAGTACCTTTGGAGAGATTTTTCAATTCGAATGATGTTTCAGTCAATCCGAAGAAAACAGACTTGGAAGAAGACCTTGAAGATTGTAATTTGGGAACACAGCAATAACCAAAGATGGTGAGGTTGGCTAAGCATGTTCCCGAGAATTTTAAATAGAGATATGTAAATATTTTTAAGAAGTTTGTTGATATATTTTCATGGTCATATGAATATCTGAAAACATATTACACCGGTATTATTCAACACAAGATTCCTCTAAAACTAGGGGTAAAAGCTTATAAACAGAAATTAAGGCAAATAAACCCCTTATTGCTCCCATCAATGGAGAAGGAAGTAAAGAAGCTACCGCAAGAAAAAATAATTGTTCCTCTTAGATATTCAGATTGGGTAGCTAATTTAGTTCCTGTGAGAAAGAAAAATGGAGAAATCGGGTTGTGCATTGATTTCAGGAATTTGAATAGGGCATACTTGAAAGACAACTATCCTCTTCCTAAAATGGACCATATTCTACAGACAGTAACATGATTAGATAGGATATCTATGATTGCTAGTTTTTTTGGTTATAACTAGATTTCAGTAGGGAAAGAAGATCAAAATAAGACAGTTTTTACAACTCCATGGGGCACTTATATGTATGCCAAGATTCCCTTTGAACTAATGAATGCTGGTGCCAATTTTCAAAGGGCTATGTATATAGCCTTTGTATGGGAAAAAGACAAGTTTGTGGTAATTTACTTGGATGATATTATAGTTTTTTCTAGATCATATGAGGAGCATCTGGAGCATTTGCAGTAGATTTTTCAGAAGTGTAGAAGGTTTGGCCTATCTTTAAACCCCACGAAGTCTCATTTTTCTTTAAGGGAGGGAAGATTATTAGGCCACATTGTGTCAAAAGAGGGAGTTAAAATAGACCCAAAAAGAGTGGAAGCAATTAAAAATGTACCTCTGCCAAGGAGTAAAAAGGAGATTCAGAGCTTCCTAGGAAAAATAAATTTCTTAAGAAGATTTATCCCAAATTATGCGAAGATTGTTAAGGAAATCATTGATATGTTGAGAGAAGGTATGGAAGTCAGGTGGATTGCAGCTGCCAAATAATATTTCTCAAGGATCAAGGAGGCCCTTCGGGAAGCTCCTCTATTGGTAAGCCCTGATTATACAAAGCCTTTTCAGATTTGTTCATTTGCTTCTTCCTCTACCATTGTAGCAGCGCTTTTACAAAGAAATGAAGAGAAAAAGGAATAGCCTATGGCATTCTTTAGCAAGGTGTTGAGGGATGCAGAATTGAAATACAATAGCTTGGAAAAACAAACTTATGCTCTGGTCAAAGAATTAAAGGCTTTCAGGGTCTATGTTTTTCAATAAAAAATTACTACTTATGTTCCTGACGCAGTTGTGAAGGATGTATTGACTCAAAGTGATATTGAAGGAAAGAGAGGGAAATGGATAGCAAGGATTCAGGAATATGAAATGGATATAAAACCAACTAAGTTGGTGAAAGGACAAGGTTTGGAAAAGATTTTAACATAAACAAATTTTCAAGCTATGGGGATAAACTTGCTAGCTGAAGTTGAGGAGAATAATGCCACTACAGAAAAAGGTAAGAGTACATATCCTAATAACAAAGTTCAGTATAAATACCTTTGTTCTCAATGGTATAAATAAATTGTACATTATCTATGTTTTCTCTGCTTTCCTCCTAATTTAGATAGATCAAAGTATAAATATTTGAGAGTCAAGGCTCAGAAATATGTAAGTAAATGGGAAACTATATTGGAGAGATCCGGTTGGTGTCCTTTTACTTTGTCTGATAGAAGGAGAAACTATTGAAATAGTAAATGAATATCATGGTTGTCTTTGTGGTGGTCACTATGGATGGAAGGCAATAGCTCATAAAATTTTAAAAGATGGTTTTACTGGCCCCCTCTATTTTCAGATATTTTTAGATTGGTAAGGAGTTGTCAAAAATGTCAATTTTTTGCTAAAAACAAAAGACTGGCAACATTGCCTTTAATTCCAGTATTTGTGGAGGAACCTTTCAGGCAATGGGGAATGGATTTCATAGGGGAAATCAATCCATCATCTAATGGATAGTATAGGTGGATTTTGACAAGTATAGACTATTTTACCAAATGGGTGGATGTTGTCCCAACAAGAAGAGAAAATGATTAAGTGGTGATTAAATTCTTGGAGGAGAACATCTTTAGCAGGTTGGGCTATCCTAAAATGTTAGTAGCAGACAATGCACAAGCCTTTAAAACTTCAACACTAATTGATTTATGTCAAAAGTACAATGTAATTTTGTCTCACTCTACTACCTATCACCCTCAGGGGAATGGGTTAGCATTGTCTTCTAACAAAACTTTGTTGAAAATACCTAAGAAGACTATTGTAGAAAATCAAAAGAATTGGGATTCTAAACTGAAGTTTTCTTTATGGGAAAGTAAAGTAACTCCAAGAAGGTCCACTGGGAAGTCACCATTTGAGCTCATATGTGGAACAATTTCTTTATTTCCCAACCAATTAATAAAACCTGTTGCAACATTTGTCCAAGACGTTAAGGAAGAATCAAGTCCCCTGATTAGAAGAATGAACCGGTTGATAGATCTAAATGAGAACAGAGAGGAAGTCATGGAATAGTTGATCAATTACCAAGAGAAAATGAAACTAGTTTTTGATAGAAAAGCTAAATATATCCTTTTTAGCCTGGATATCTAGTACTCATATGGGATACAAGGAGGGAAGATAAAGGCAAACATGGAAACTTTGACCCTTTGTGGTTTGGTTCTTTCAAGATAGCAGAGTTTAGAGAAAACAACACTTTTGTTCTGGAAAATCTGGATGGTGATCTTATCCAACTACTAGTGAATGGGCACTATCACAAACATTACTTCCAACATTTACTTGCAATCATTTTCATCAATGTATATACTAGTGTGGCCATTGTAAATATTTCAGTGAGTTATTCATTGTAATGTGCTAAGTTATAGCTTGAATCCATACCTGAGGAGAAGGAAATAATATGTGGTTCTTAGGGTTTTTCTTTTTGAAAAGAACTATCCGCAGGTGGAGCCATATGTTGTAACTCATTTCAAATTTGAGCATATTTTGTCAAAAAAATGAAGAAATCAAACACTTTTCTCATAGAAAGCGCTTTGGGTTATTTGTCAATGCACTAATCAAAATTAACACAGTTCTTAAGCCTCATAGTGGGTCCCAAATTTAGCGCTCAAAAGGTTAAAAGGGAGGCACGTATCACAACGGAAATGAATTGTGCAATGAGGTCCATGTGATGGGGAAAACTAGATAGCACAAACTACATGGATGTTAGTAGGAGGTGTGCCTTTACAAAGACTTTTGTAAGAGCCTGTTGAATTCTAATCTATGGTTCAGATTGATTGCAAAGGCACTCCTCCAAAGATGTCCTGTACTAAATACTTCCCTCGTAGTGTTGTCAATAGGTGAGGTCGATTTTGTCAGCAAGCGAGGCCACCCCCACCACTCATTCTGCCACATAATCTTTCTCTCTGCCACCTATCATCCATGCATGTCATTTCATCATTTACTCCACTCTGCAAGAAAATTTAATTTTATATGAAAGCATTGAATTCTTGTTTTCCCCTCCTGCTCTTCCATTTAACCTACAAGTGTTCATTTTAATTCATTCTAATGTACTTTTAATGCTTGCCCTCACTGTTGTGGTATCTAAATTCTCCAACAAAACTCCCAGTCAGCATTGTCTACCACTTCCAGGGTTTTACACAGTCACCCATCATTTCAATTATCCAAAAATGTCGAAGAAAGCTACGTTAATGGGGTCATCCTCTCACATTCCAATCATGGACACTGTATGAAATTTAAATCATCTAGAAACCTATCAGTATATCCTTTTAAATCAATTGGATGTCCCATTTGTTGGCATTATGACACAGATTTGGCACTATGACACAAGTGTTGTCCTTGATGGCAACTCACTCAGATGACAAATCACAATTCAGACTCACAGAATGAATAAATAGAGGTATACACAGGTTCCCCATTGACCAAGCCACATGTACACGTGGGTTCGTAGACCAAAATATGTGTATGGAGTACACACGCACGTTCACAGAAGGAAAGGCACGTACATGTTGGAAAACTTAGTTTTGGTCCATGGTATTTGGTCCATGGTTTTTTGATCCATGGTATTGGTCCAAGGTATATTGTCCGAAGTGTTGACCCCAGGTATTTGATCCAAGATATTGGTTCTAAGTGGTTTTGGTCCATGGTATTGAGTAAGGCCTAAGACTATAAAAGGATGAGAAGATCATTAGACAAAGGCACTCATGAATTGAATATCTGATGAAGAGCAAGATCTAATATTCATGATATTGGGTTGTGGTGCATAACTAGATCTGAACCAAGGATGAACAATAGCGCTTGATGAAGGATAAGATCTAATGATGGGTCAAGATCTTAAGGCTTGAAGTGAAGTATCTTTATGTGGTTTTGATCATTTATCTGTATAACTGGCACATGTTATAGTTTGTAAATATGATGATCTGGGTATAACTGAAGTCTAAAATTGTTGTAGAGTTTAAATCATCATTTACAGATCTGTACGTAGGTTCACTTTAGAAAAGGCACATATACACGCTGGTTCGGCATATCAAAACAGCGTATACATCTTAAATTTGATTTGCAGATCTGTATGCAGGTTCGCCTTGAGAAAAGTGTGTATACATGCAGGTTCAACAAAAGGAAGTAGCGTATATCTCACAAAATATATTTTAGCTACTTCTGTTTGCTGTTGCAGTGTTCTGGGTTCTAGCTTGGGTTTTGGTTACTGTATTCTGGTTACAACATTCTGAAGATTTGTCAAAGTGATTGGTTGATTCAGTTTTGGTTGGTGCAAAAGGAGATTGGTTGATGCAGATGATTGAATGATGCTATTGATGGATCTAGTCTGAAAATTTATGAAATGTGGTCCCTGGAAGAAAAGAGAAGGTTGTAGCCTTCTGTAGGTCGGCACCTACGTACTAGTAAACATATCAGCTAGTACAAGAGCTAGGGGGTTGTACCTCCCTTCCAGGAGAAGCTAGAGAACAAGAGAATGTCGTAGCCTTTTGCAAGTAGAAGCCTGCGTACTGGTATAAGTTTGCACCAGTAGAAAAATTGTAAAAAGAAGTTTCTAATTTAAAAGAAGGTAGAGACAATTGCAGCAGGTGGTTTTCACCCAGATTGGGTTTCAACCTTATATCTTGTGTTCTTATGTGTGATTGTCTGTTCTGTTCTTACTGCACCTGGTTACTGTTTATATGGTTCTGATGCACTGATTAAAGATCAACATATGAAGAATTAAATGAATCTTAAGTCTACAGGATATACACTAGTTGCCTTAAGCACATTTGCATATATATGCAAGTTTCATTAACTGAAGTAGCGTATATGAACCTGATTATGGAAATGAAAAATTATTGAATTGCTAATACTAATTCACCCCCGTCTCAGTATTATTTCGAACACCATTTTATGCTACCATAGTCAGAGCCGATGTCTTTTCAACCTTCATATCTGAAGCTCATCTCTTCCCAAAATTTATCCATTGGTTAGTCTCATTTATGTATCCATAGGAGTTTTTTTAATTGATAAGTCAAGAGAAAATATTTTCCAGGTGTCTTTCCTTTTGATTCAGTAGACATTGTGTTTTCCCTCTACTAGTACATATGCCTCCTTTTCTGAAGAAACTATGTTAGTTTATTTTGAAAATTTGCTAGGTCAAGAGTATGCCCAAATTGTCTTTCATTTGATGCCAAGTGGTAAACAATTGTCTTTGGAGTCAAATTAGTTTCCATCAGATACCTTTTTTGATGATATCAGGACTATTCTCCATATTTTAACTAAGATCTTGGGAAGAGATGATGCTTTAGTTATTGATAAATTTATTTTTTCTCTTTTTAGTCTGATGATGAAACCTAGAGTAGTTTTAGATATACCATATTTTTGGGAAGGGGTAGTCAATGCTCAATTCACGAACCTTTCACTTACTAGTTGTTTTAGGGTCCCTTCTTTAATTACATATCTCTTCTTATACTCTCATGTTGAAAATTTCATGAATTTGGGGTTAAACATCATGGATCCCCATAAGAACAAATAGTCAGTTATTTTCTAGACCAATATAGTGAGGAGTAACTCGAAGAAGGAAGGCCTGAGGTATTTTGTTGCATTATTTATTTCAGTGTCATATTCAATTATTAATAGTTTAGTTGCACCTACTATTTTTCCTAAATATCAGCCTTTCCTTAAGTTGAGAAAGGATATGAGAGTAGGAGATTGGTATTCTTTTGAAGATCATTCTGAGATTAGGTTGAATGGAGCTAATATTGAAACTTACAGATTGGAAACCTTTGTTTCTATGAGGTTGTTTGCTTAGGAATTTATAAAATGGAGTTTAAATGTGGACCAGGTCCATTTTGTGCTAGCCAAGAAAGGGCATCTATTTAGATTTCCAAGAACCGTGTGACCTTTCATTGTAAATACCAAACAAGAAGTAGAAGAAGTTCAAAAAATTCTAAAAGAGATGGATTTTCTATTGGGAGAAAAATGGGCCTATGATCCTTTTCATGTGATTTCCAACAGAAGAGTGGAGGATGGTTTTGCCCCTTTATTACATGAATCTCGACCTGATATTGAGAAGATGGTTAATGGAGGTCAGTCCATTTCAACATGAGGGTTAGTGGTTGACACTCATGTGCAAAATGAAAATAATTTGAAGAGAGGTAGAGAGAAGATTGTTGATTTGGATGAAGATACAAATGGAGTAGCTAAAAAATCAAAATTATTTGATAAAGGCAGTACATCATAAATTTCTAGTTTTCAATTATAGTTGGGTGATACATTTTTCACGCCATCCTCTCCCAATCCAAAAGAATATACTCAAATCTATGTCCCAATGATTAAATAATTTTTTTCTCAAACTGAGGATAGAAACAAGAAGATCAGAGAAAACATGGAAACCAAGTTGGAGGCTCAATCATCTTCAGATTATAGAAAAACATTGTTATCTACCATGGATCTAGAAAGGAGTCAACTAAGGATTTCCTTTTCTCATTCTTCTGAATTGTCTATTTCATCTTCGTTGGTTTTAAAAAATGTTAATTTAACAGTAGATGCCAGGAAGATCCCTTTACCTGATAAAATTAATCTCCACAGGTAGACTAGATAATTAATTTATAATGATTTGAGTAAAACCTTTTTAGCTGCCAACAAAGAAAAAGACATGTTGGAGAAGGTTATGGGTCATATGAAATTGGAAAAGGAAAATTCAAGGGCATTGACAACTCAAAATGAGGAGTTGAAAAAGTTGGTTGTTAAAATTGGGTTCAACCCTAAAGATAGGAGTGTATTTCAGAAATTGTTGCAGGGAAAGGAGGCAGAGATCCAGATTCTCACGAAGACATTGAAATTACCTTCTGTAGAACATCCAATGGCTACTGAGGTAGCCTAGGTTTAAAAATAGAAAGAAGTGTTGACTAATGAATTATTACAACGAAAGGAAGAAGTGGTTATGTTAAAAGAAATGAATATCGCCTTGCAGCATAAAGTTGACTCACATGTTTTTACAATTCTAGTGCAAGCAGATTCCGAAGACATGACTACAAAACTAACTCAGGTCATGACTGAGTTTAAAATTGCTAAAAATGAAATGAAGAAGAATCAAAATGATTTTGATAATGCAATTAAGGTCATCAAAGCCACTGAACATGAATTATTCATGGAAAAAGAGATTGCTGAAAAATACAGAAATGACTACCAACTTGCCTACTAGGAAATCAAAGAGTTGAAGGAAAAGGTAAAAGCGAACATGTCCCGAAGACATGACCACAAAACTAACTCAGGTCATGACTGAGTTTAAAATTGCTAAAAATGAAATGAAGAAGAATCAGAATGATTTTGATAATGCAATTAAGGTCATCAAAGCCACTGAACATGAATTATTCATGGAAAAAGAGATTGCTGAAAAATACAGAAATGACTACCAACTTGCCTACTAGGAAATCAAAGAGCTGAAGGAAAACGTAAAAGCAAACATGTCCCTCATTCAGGCAATGGAAATCTTGTGGAATGGTATTATAAATACAATAAAACATACTTAGGGATTCATGCTTATTTTTGAAGAAGAAAATATTATTATCACATATATGAAGGGTATAATCATGGTTGCTAAATAGAAATTACATCAAAGAGCTCAATTTGCTAAGAAGATGATTGATTTTATGAATTCTAAGTCTACACAAGAGTTAAGAGATGATGGAATTAAAGACAGGACTAAGTAAGTGATGGAAATCATTAAAGAAATAGTGAGGAATTTATATAGAAAAATGGCTAAGAAGAAGCTCAAAGAAGTAAAGGAGTCTGTAATGAAGTTTAATGTTGCTTTTGACAAAATAACCAGGGTAGGTTTACCATCATGTTGGGATCGAAAAGGGAACTTGCTACCTTGGGAGACTTATGAGAAATTTCTTGTAGAATCCAAAATAAAATTGGTTCTACACATGAAAAGACAACAGTGGTTAAAGGGGCTAATATTGTTAATTATTTATGAAAAGACGTTCAATTTCTTTGGATGATGAGGTCATTGTTTGTTGAGAAGCCCACGTACAAAAAAATTACTGAATTCAAGATGGATCATGTCAAGTTCATGAATACTTCAAATGCAAAATTGGATATCTGGAGAAAGTGCGAAGAATGGTTGGAACCCCAAGAAACTGATGTAGCAGGACCTTCTTCTATTCCTGAGTCACAAATCACGCCCATGACAAAGATATTTTCAGTGAAAAAGTTTTATAATTTTTTAGCACAAATAGTTCATATTAATGTAGTTTTATTTCCTAAATGTAATATTTGAATAAGAGGAAACTTGGTCCTAAATTAGTTTATAGGGTTGACAGTTTTATAACTGTTCTTTGAAATTTTTGTAAAAAAAATACTTTCTAAGGCATTTGTATGGTTTCAGAATTTTGGATCTTAGAGGCAAATACAGTTTTGTACTTTCACTTTTCATGTGTTGATGAATAAAAATTTTCACAGTGATTCGAGAATTTGTTGGGTATGATAAGTTTTTCCTGTTTCATCTTGTGTTTAATCTTCTTCTCAGAAAAGGGTAATGAAGTTGTTGGGCTTTGATTTTACAGTGTTGTGACATTGAGCTTCTGTGAATTAAAGTTAAAAACCCTTAATGACGTGCTCCTCTTTTCTAAATTTAATTACACATCATTCATATCTCTTCTAAAGTTGAAGATAAAAGATTCTATGCAAGGAAACCTGCTATCTAAAACTTTACACCATTACCTCTTTTTGTTCTTTCTTCATTTGTATCCAACATTAGAAGGTCACATTGGAAACATTGTTTACATATGGAAAGTTAAAGGGTTTTAATTAAATTTCTAGGGTTTTATGAAATGATGGGACAATCGAATATATTTTAATTATGATATGGTTATGAGGGAGGCTCTGAAACTTGATCTAGGGTTGGCGTTAGGGTTTCACGTTGGGTACCATGGCAGGAGGTGCAGGGGGGAGTGTTGCTCCCTCCTACAGTCAAGAAGTTACGGATAGAAGCAAGGAAGCTGGAAAGTAGCGTTTCAAGAAACCCCTGGAGAAGACAACAGAGGCAAGTAACACGGAAATATTGGGAAGAAATAGACCTCATGAACAGGAAGGGGATCTGTTGGAAGTTAGTAAGGAGAAGGAGAAAGGGGGTAGCAGTCAAAAAAGTACTTCTATAAGGACAACTAGGGTATGCAAACCCAAGTCGAACATCATTCCCTGGGTCATCTTAAGCGACGCAACACTACAAGCGTGAAGGGATCACATGGCAGAATATGTGGTTATATGAAAATTCATGGGGATATGGCTAACAGAGAGGGCGCTGCACATATGGATAAGGAGCCACTGAACACCAAAGGGGGAAATAAACCTTCATCTAGAATCTAAGGGCTTCTTCACAGTAGTGTTCACAAGCCTAGAGGATAAAGATAGGGTGTTCAAAGGAGGACCATATTTCTAAGCTGTTGCAGGCCTCTACATGCAGCCATGGATGATGAAATTTTTCCCAGAACGTGAAACATTCACATCGGTACTGGTATGGATTAGACTATACTCCCTTCCTTTGGATTATTGGCTATCGGAATCTCTGAAAACAATAGGCAACAAACTGGGACATTTTTTAAAGATCTCAGATGCCACTCTGAAAGGAAAATACACCTCCTTTGCCCGGATATGTGTGGAAATGGACTTATTTGGAGCACTTATGGACACGATAATTTTAGAAGTATATGATCAAGAATGGGTGCAGGCGATGGACTATGAGCACATCCCATTTAGGTGCCGCAAATTCCATGAACATGGGCTTCTATACAGAGACTGCCCAACAAACAATATGGAGATAAATGTGAAAACCATAGCGGATAAAAATCCCGAGGGTTTCACCAAGGGTGGGGACAAAGGGAAAGGCGAGAAGCGGCCACAAAAAAAGATCAATGAGGAAAGACAAACAAGCCACAATAGCTTTAAGATCCTAGAAGAAGAAGATGGAAATAAAGAAACAAACTAGAAAACGGAGAACATTATCAGTAAGAAGGAAAGGGATGCTAGCATGGAAGATATCATAGAAAACAGTCAACAAAAGGATGTGATCCAGGTGGATATTGGTGGCCACCTGCCAAGTCCACCTGGACCCCCACCATTGTTTCTCTCAGCATTTTCAGTTTCCTTAATTGTAGCACAACTTACTATTTTTAGCAGTTTTTCGGGTCTTGAACTTCCGGAGCCGTTTTGAGGCCCTAAACGACATTTTTTTGGAAATCTGGGGCTACATCGGTCCATGGACCCATGTTGCCTCCCAAAGTGGCAGTGCTCGGATAGATCTTTCTAACGAGCTATTGTACACGTCAAACGGAGATCGTATGCCAAAGTTACGACCCTGGGAAGTTGGTGTACCAATTTACCCAAACGGGGCCCACAGTTTGGCGTTTCATCTTCTAGGGTTAGGTTTTGGAATGTTAAGGGTTTTCCATTGATTCTCAACAATAAATAGGCCTTCGAGCCTCATTGTAACACAGTTCAGAGGAATGTAGCCACCACATCTCTTCTCAGAGATAAGCTACCATCGCCTTAGCTGGTTTATTTCCATTTCTGGTTGTAAGCATATTTCAATATTTTCCATTAATGAAATGAAGTATTATTTCCGCTGCATCTTTGTGTATATGGTTATCTTTGTAATCTGTTGCGTTCCTATTTAAATCCGGATCAGTGGTATCAGAGCGGTCTGCTTTTTTCTCTGTTTTTCTTTGCATGTCCCCAACAAGGTCGGGATATAAGGAGTTAGGGCTTGAATTGGTCGAACCTTTGCAAGACCAGCCTCGGAAATCCCGACGGCCTCCCATGGTGGATGAGAAGAAAGACGAGGGGGCAGGAGATCCCATCAAAATCTTGCTCGAAGAAGCCCTCGAGCGACAACGGAACGCGATGATGGATAGCTTTGACCAGATCCTTCAATGGCTACCCAGAAGCAACGCATCGGCTTCCAGCAGCTACTCTGGAAACGCCACGCCCTTTAAGGTACAAGTTAATTTTGAAATCCCCATATTCGAGGGTCAGATAGACGCAGATGCTGTAGATAAATGGTTAAATCTGCTAGAGGGTTATTTTTCTGTTCATGAATTTTCGAGTCGGGAAAAGATTGTTTTTGCTCTTCTTAAAGCAGCCCCCCACGTCAAGGACTGGTGGGAAACCTACTGCGAGCAGAAGGATGAAAGTACTGGCTCACTACTTTCAGCTGCACCCACCTGGAATTCATTCCGGGATGCCATCAAGGAGCAGTACTACCCTGTCGGAAGCTATGAGGATGAATACATAAAGTGGACCACGCTGCGGCAGGGAAGGGACCAAGATGTGCCGGAGTTCACCAATCTTTTCGATACCCTTCGCACAAAGTTGGGTATCAAGGATTCAGAGCAATATTTGATACTCAAATATCGTGGCTGCCTGCACAAGTACATCCAGGAAGAAATACAATTCCTGAACATCTCCTCGCTCGGCGCAGCATACCGATATGCCGTCAAGGTTGAGCAGAAGTTTAAACAAAAGAATCGAGACTTTGGATCTGCGAATCCAAAGCAGGGGAAAGGTGCCCCTAAACCACAGAACAAAGGACAAAGCCAAGGCGGGACAGCCCAAGACAACCCGTCGAAGCTGCAAGCAAAGAACAGCACCGCGAAGTCGAAAAAAGACATGGGAAAATGGTGTGAGTTCCATAAGAGCTCCACCCACAACACAAGTGAGTGTCGGGCCAAGCAGTCACTGGTGGCTGAGCTAAAGGTTTCAGAATCAGATGCATGTTCTGACTCTGAGTCAGAACCCGATAAGGGGAATGACAAAGGGAAGCAGATCATTTATGCAGATCCCAACGCCACTGTTGCTACTGCCAAGATCCAGAAAAATGAACCCGAAGATCCAGAGGAGGAGGAGTGTCTCTTCCACTCCCAGATGTGGGTAAAGGGCTCCCCGATACAGTTCATTGTTGATAGCGGGAGTCAAAAGAACCTCATTTTAGCAGAGGTCATCAAGCGGTTGGGCTTACCGACCACAGCACATCCACAACCATACACCATTGGGTGGCTTCACCAAGGACGAGATCTTTGCATGAGCCAGAAGTGTCGCCTTCCATACAACATCAAGCCCTTCACGGATGAGGTATTGTGTGACATTGCTCCCCTTGAAGTTTGTGATGTATTATTAGGACAACCATACTTGTGGAAGCGACATGCTGTGTATGAATCAAGGCCCCGTGTTGTTATTATTACATTGGGAAATAAGTTGTACAGGATACCAGAGGTAGTGCCACCTACCGCCATCTCTTTGATTACTGCAAAACAATGCAGTAAGATCATTTCCAAAACTAGGAAATTTGTTTTCCTGATGATACACCCTCAAGAAAAGAAGAAGACGGTGGCCGCAGCCTCCAAACGGGGTCCCTCTGCCCGACAACTACAGATGGACAAGGTTGTGGAGGAGTATGAGGACATCTTCACCTCCCCTGCAGGGGTTCCTCTGCACTGTCAGGTCAAGCACTCCATCGATCTGACCCCAGGTGCGCTGCTACCCAATGGACCAATTTATCGGCGCTCCATTCTGGAGAACAATGAAATCAAGAGGCAGATTCAAGAGCTCCTGCAGAAAGGTCACATCCGTCCGAGTTCATCGCCTTGTGGGAGCCTGATCGTGTTGGTACAGAAAAAGGATGGGACGTGGAGACTCTGTATTGACTATCGGGCGCTGAACAAGATCACTGTCCGTAATAGGTACCCGATCCCGCGGATTGATGACCTCCTGGACCAACTAAAGGGGGCGAAATATTTCAGCAAGATCGATCTGAAGTCAGGATATCACCAGGTACCAATCGAACCCTCTGATGTGTGGAAGACTGCATTCAAATCCAAGGAGGGCCTTTTCGAATGGTTGGTTATGCCTTTCGGATTGACGAATGCTCCTGCAACCTTCATGAGGCTAATGGATGACATCTTGCGACCATTCACCAACTCCTTTGTAGTAGTATACTTGGATGACATTCTGATCTTCAGCCAGAGTTGGGAAGAGCACCTCCACCACATCCGACAGGTTCTCCAAACACTGCGGCAACACAAGCTATGTGCCAATTTGGAGAAATGCACTTTTGGCATGACCCAGGTTCAGTATCTGGGATACATCATTAATGAACAGGGGTGCATGTCGATCCAGCCAAGATTCAAGTCATTCGAGATTGGCCATCTCCAACCACTCTAACAGAGCTCCGCAGCTTTCTGGGTCTTGCCAACTTCTACCGCAGGTTCGTGTTGGGGTTTTCTCATATTACTTGGCCCTTGAGTCATGTCACCAAGGGAGGGGCGAAAGCAAAATTCTTTTGGTCGGAATCTCAACAGAAGGCATTCATGGAGTTGAAGGATCGCCTCTGCATGGCACTAGTGCTCGCGTTACCAGATTTACAACAACCATTTGAGGTTGAGACAGATGCCTCTGACTATGCTATTGGGGCAGTCCTTACTCAACATGGACATCCAGTGGCATATCACAGTGAAACACTTTCAGACACAGTCCGGAAGTACCCCACTTATGATAAAGAGATGTATTCCGTTGTACAGGCCTGCCGACAATGGAAGCATTACATTTTGGGGAAGGAAATGGTCATCCACACAGACCACCGACCCCTGCAGTTCATACAGATCCAAGGGAAATTGCAGAATGATCATCATCGGAAGTGGTCTACATACCTGCAACAGTTCCACTTGAATATCAAGTATAAGAAGGGCAGCACCAATAATGTTGCAGATTGCCTCAGTCGACCACCGATCATGGCGTTAACCACCGTGCTCAACTCTTGTGGGCACAAGACTTCTGATTGGCCACTTCTCTACAAAAGCGACCCAGAATTCGGCCACACATACCAGACACTCTTGGAGGGTCGGCATGTTCCAGATTTTCACCTCCAGGATACCCTGTTATGCCACCTGGGTCACCTTTGTGTTCCTTCAAGAGAGCGTGGCAAGATGATTTGGGAAGCACACTACAGTCGGGCTGCTGGGTATTTCGGGGTCGAGAAAACAGTGGCAGTACTGCAAAATTATTTCTATTGGCCGAATCTTCGACAGGATGTTGGTAAGTACATCAGATCATGTACTGCCTGTGCCATTGCCAAACCAACCATCAAGAAGCACGGCCTCTATACCCCGTTGCCTACCCCTAGTCGACCTTGGGAATCCATCTCCATGGATTACATGTCAGGCCTTCCTTCCACTAAGCATGGAAATGACTGTGTTTTTGTGGTCGTCGACAGGTTCTCAAAGATGGCCATTATGGCGACCTGCAAGAAGAATATCACAGCAGAAGCCACTGCTAAACTCTTCTTTGAACGAGTGTGGGTGCACTTTGGGATCCCACTGTCTATCATCTCAGATCGGGACAGTCGGTTTCTCAGCACATTTTGGTCCAGTCTCTGGTCTATGCTGGACTCCAAACTCACGAAGTCCACAGCCTTCCATCCTCAAACTGATGGCCAGACAGAGGTTGTCAATAGGATGATTGTGCACATTCTGCGCATGTATAACTCAAAGCATTCACGCACATGGGATGAGAGCCTCCCCTATGTTCAACACAGCTACAACTGAGCTCTTCACAGCTCCACTGGCCATAGCCCCTTTCAGGTGGGTTTGGGATTCCAGCCATTATGCCCCATTGATGTGGCCATGCCACTTGCAGCTAATCACATAAATTCAACTCATGTCCAGTCCGAAACAGATAAGGCCACCAGCTTCATTGAGCGCATCCAACATATTCGCCAGTAGGTCCATGACATTCTGGAGAAATCAAATGCCAAGTACAAGCAGCGACATGATCAACATCGGGTGCCACACAAGTTTCAGGTGGGCGACAAAGTCTGGTTGCATTTGCAAAAGGAACGCCTTATTGGAGCCTATCGGAAACTGAGACCACTACGATATGGTCCTTACACCATTACTAAGGCTATGGGAGACAATGCATTTGAGCTCAGCATTCCCCCATTCCTTGGCCTGCACCCAGTGTTCAATGTGGACCGCCTTCGACCATACTTTCCACCATTGCTAGACACATCCGACATTGCAGAACAGCTCAAACCCACAGAATTAAATCCAGATTGCATGGAACAAGCTGCAACTGATCGGATCATGGACACACAGATCAAGAACACTCGCAACAGAATATCCAACTGTATCGAGTTGTCAAAGCAGGCCAACTCCTTCAGCAAGGCAAGTGGCTCACCAGGGAACAAGTTTAGCAAAAGTTTCCTCATCTCATGGAGGAACTCAACGCAATGGGGACCATTGCTTCCTAAGGGGGGAGGAATGGTCCAGGTGGATATTGGTGGCCACCTGCCAAGTCCACCTGGACCCCCACCATTGTTTCTCTCAGCATTTTCAGTTTCCTTAATTGTAGCACAACTTACTATTTTTAGCAGTTTTTCGGGTCCTGAACTTCCGGAGCCGTTTTGAGGCCCTAAACGACGTTTTTTTGGAAATCTGGGGCAACGTGGGTCCATCGACCCATGTTGCCTCCCAAAGTGGCAGTGCTCGGATAGATCTTTCTAACGAGCTATTGTACGCGTCAAACGGAGATCGTATGCCAAAGTTACGACCCTGGGAAGTTGATGTACCAATTTACCCAAACGGGGCCCACAGTTTGGCGTTTCATCTTCTAGGGTTAGGTTTTGGAATGTTAAGGGTTTTCCATTGTTTCTCAACAATAAATAGGCCTTCGAGCCTCATTGTAACACAGTTCAGAGGCATGTAGCCACCACATCTCTTCTCAGAGATAAGCTACCATCGCCCTAGCTGGTTTATTTCCATTTCTGGTTGTAAGCATATTTCAGTATTTTCCATTAATGAAATGAAGTATTATTTCCGCTGCATCTTTGTGTATATGGTTATCTCTGTAATTTGTTGCGTTCCTATTTAAATCCGGATCAGTGGTATCAGAGCGGTCTGCTTTTTTCTCTATTTTTCTTTGCATGTCCCCAACAAGGTCGGGATATAAGGAGTTAGGGCTTGAACTGGTCGAACCTTTGCAAGACCAGCCTCGGAAATCCCGACAGCCTCCCATGGCGGATGAGAAGAAAGACAAGGGGGCAGGAGATCCCATCAAAATCTTGCTCGAGGAAGCCCTCGAGCGACAACGGAATGCGATGATGGACAACTTTGCCCAGATCCTTCAGAGGCTACCCAGAAGCAACGCATCGGCTTCCAGCAGCTACTCTGGAAACGCCACACCCTTTAAGGTACAAGTTAATTTTGAAATCCCCATATTCGAGGGTCAGATAGACGCAGATGCCGTAGATAAATGGTTAAATCTGCTAGAGGGTTATTTTTCTGTTCATGAATTTTCGAGTCGGGAAAAGATTGTTTTCGCTCTTCTCAAAGCAGCCCCCCACGTCAAGGACTGGTGGGAAACCTACTGCGAGCAGAAGGATGAAAGTACTGGCTCACTACTTTCAGCCGCACCCACCTGGAATTCATTCCGGGATGCCATCAAGGAGCAGTACTACCCTGTCGGAAGCTATGAGGATGAATACATAAAGTGGACCACGCTGCGGCAGGGAAGGGACCAAGACGTGCCGGAGTTCACCAATCTTTTCCATACCCTTCGCACAAAGTTGGGTATCAAGGATTCGGAGCAACATTTGATACTCAAATACCGTGGCTGCCTGCACAAGTACATCCAGGAAGAAATACAATTCCTGAACATCTCCTCGCTCGGCGCAGCATACCGATATGCCGTCAAGGTCGAGCAGAAGTTTAAACAAAAGAAGCGAGACTTTGGATCTGCGAATCCAAAGCAGGGGAAAGGTGCCCCTAAACCACAGAACAAAGGACAAAGCCAAGGCGGGACAACCCAAGACAACCCGCCGAAGCTGCAAGCAAAGAACAGCACCGCGAAGCCGAAAAAGGACACTGGAAAATGGTGTGAGTTCCATAAGAGCTCCACTCACAACACAAGTGAGTGTCGGGCCAAGCAGTCACTGGTGGCTGAGCTAAAGGTTTCAGAATCAGATGCATGTTCCGACTCTGAGTCAAAACCCGATAAGGGGAATGACAAAGGGAAGCAGATCATTGATGCGGATCCCAACGCCACTGTTGCTACCGCCAAGATCCAGAAAAATGAACCCGAAGATCCAGAGGAGGAGGAGCGTCTCTTCCACTCCCAGATGTGGGTAAAGGGCTCCCCGATACAGTTCATTGTTGATAGCGGGAGTCAAAAGAACCTCATTTCGGCAGAGGTCGTGAAGCGGTTGGGCTTACCGACCACAGCACATCCACAACCATACACCATTGGGTGGCTTCACCAAGGACGAGATCTTCGCGTGAGCCAGCAGTGTCGCCTTCCATACAACATCAAGCCCTTCACGGATGAGGTATTGTGTGACATTGCTCCCCTTGAAGTTTGTGATGTATTATTAGGACAACCATACTTGTGGAAGCGACATGCTGTGTATGAATCAAGGCCCCGTGCTGTTATTATTACATTGGGAAATAAGTTGTACAGGATACCAGAGGTAGCACCACCTACCGCCATCTCTTTGATTACTGCAAAACAATGCAGTAAGATCATTTCCAAAAACAGGAAATTTGTTTTCCTGATGATACGCCCTCAAGGAAAGAAGAAGACGGTGGTCGCGGCCTCCAAACAGGGTCCCTCTGCACGACAACTACAGATGGACAAGGTTGTGGAGGAGTACGAGGACATCTTCACCTCCCCTGCAGGGGTTCCTCTGCACTGTCAGGTCAAGCACTCCATCGATCTGACCCCAGGTGCGCCGCTACCCAATGGACCAATTTATCGGCGCTCCGTTCTGGAGAACAATGAAATCAAGAGGCAGATTCAGGAGCTCCTGCAGAAAGGTCACATCCGTCCGAGTTCATTGCCTTGTGGGAGCCCGATCGTGTTGGTACAGAAAAAGGATGGGACGTGGAGACTCTGTATTGACTATCGGGCGCTGAACAAGATCACTGTCCGTAATAGGTACCCGATCCCGCGGATTGATGACCTCCTGGACCAACTAAAGGGGGCGAAATATTTCAGCAAGATCGATCTGAAGTCAAGATATCACCAGGTACCAATCGAACCCTCTGATGTGTGGAAGACTGCCTTCAAATCCAAGGAGGGCCTTTTCGAATGGTTGGTTATGCCTTTCGGATTGACGAATGCTCCTGCAACCTTCATGAGGCTAATGGATGACATCTTGCGGCCATTCACCAACTCCTTTGTAGTAGTATACTTGGATGACATTCTGATCTTCAGCCAGAGTTGGGAAGAGCACCTCCACCACATCCGACAGGTTCTCCAAACACTGCGGCAACACAAGCTATGTGCCAATTTGGAGAAATGCACTTTTGGCATGACCCAGGTTCAGTATCTGGGATACATCATTGATGAACAGGGGGTGCATGTCGATCCAGCCAAGATCCAAGTCATTCGAGATTGGCCATCTCCAACCACTCTAACAGAGCTCCGCAGCTTTCTAGGTCTTGCCAACTTCTACCGCAGGTTCGTGTTGGGGTTTTCTCATATTACTTGGCCCTTGAGTCAAGTCACCAAGGGAGGGGCGAAAGCAAAATTCTTTTGGTCTGAATCTCAACAGAAGGCATTCATGGAGTTGAAGGATCGCCTCTGCACGGCACCAGTGCTCGCGTTACCAGATTTACAACAACCATTTGAGGTCGAGACAGATGCCTCTGACTATGCTATTGGGGCAGTCCTTACTCAACATGGACATCCAGTGGCATATCACAGTGAAACACTTTCAGACACAGTCCGGAAGTACCCCACTTATGATAAAGAGATGTATTCCATTGTACAGGCCTACCGACAATGGAAGCATTACATTTTGGGGAAGGAAACGGTCATCCACACAGACCACCGACCCCTGCAGTTCATACAGACCCAAGGGAAATTGCAGAATGATCGCCATCAGAAGTGGTCTACATACCTGCAACAGTTCCACTTGAATATCAAGTATAAGAAGGGCAGCACCAATAATGTTGCAGATTGCCTCAGTCGACCACCGATCATGGCGTTAACCACCGTGCTCAACTCTTGTGGGCACGAGACTTCTGATTGGCCACTTCTCTACAAAAGCGACCCAGAATTCGACCACACATACCAGACACTCTTGGAGGGTCAGCATGTTCCAGATTTTCACCTCCAGGATATCCTGTTATGCCACCTGGGTCACCTTTGTGTTCCTTCAAGCGAGCGTGCCAAGATGATTTGGGAAGCACACTACAGTCGGGCTGCTGGGCATTTCGGGGTCGAGAAAACAGTGGCAGTACTGCAAAATTATTTCTATTGGCCGAATCTTCGACAGGATGTTGGGAAGTACATCAGATCATGTACTGCCTGTGCCATTGCCAAACCAACCATCAAGAAGCACGGCCTCTATACCCCGTTGCCTACCCCTAGTCGACCTTGGGAATCCATCTCCATGGATTACATGTCAGGCCTTCCTTCCACTAAGCATGGAAATGACTGTGTTTTTGTGGTCGTCGACAGGTTCTCAAAGATGGCCATTATGGTGGCCTGCAAGAAGAATATCACAACAGAAGCCACTGCTAAACTCTTCTTTGAACAAGTGTGGGTGCACTTTGGGATCCCACAGTCTATCATCTCAGATCGGGACAGTCGGTTTCTCAGCACATTTTGGTCCAGTCTCTGGTCTATGCTGGACACCAAACTCACGAAGTCCACAGCCTTCCATCCTCAAACTGATGGCCAGACAGAGTTGTCAATAGGATGATTGTGCACATTCTGCGCATGTATAACTCAAAGCATCCACGCACATGGGACGAGAGCCTCCCCTATGTTCAGCACAGCTACAACCGAGCTCTTCACAGCTCCACTGGCCATAGCCCCTTTCAGGTGGGTTTGGGATTCCAGCCACTATGCCCCATTGATGTGGCCATGCCACTTGCAGCTAATCACATAAATTCAACTCATGTCCAGTCCGAAACAGATAAGGCCACCAGCTTCATTGAGTGCATCCAACATATTCGCCAGCAGGTCCATGACATTCTGGAGAAATCAAATGCCAAGTACAAGCAGCGACATGATCAACATTGGGTGCCACACAAGTTTCAGGTGGGCGACAAAGTCTGGTTGCATTTGCAAAAGGAACGCCTTACTGGAGCCTATCGGAAACTGAGACCACTCCGATATGGTCCTTACACCATTACTAAGGCTATGGAAGACAATGCATTTGAGCTCAGCATTCCCCCATTCCTTGGCATGCACCCAGTGTTCAATGTGGACCGCCTTCGGCCATACTTTCCACCATTGCTAGACACATCCGACATTGCAGAACAGCTCACACCCACAGAATTAAATCCAGATTGCATGGAACAAGCTGCAACTGATCGGATCATGGACACACAGATCAAGAACACTCGCCAACAGAATATCCAACTGTATCGAGTTGTCAAAGCAGGCCAACTCCTTCAGCAGGGCAAGTGGCTCACCAGGGAACAAGTTCAGCAAAAGTTTCCTCATCTCATGGAGGAACTCAACGCAATGGGGACCATTGCTTCCTAAGGGGGGAGGAATGATCCAGGTGGATATTGGTGGCCACCTGCCAAGTCCACCTGGACCCCCACCATTGTTTCTCTCAGCATTTTCAGTTTCCTTAATTGTAGCACAACTTACTATTTTTAGCAGTTTTTCGGGTCCTGAACTTCCGGAGCCGTTTTGAGGCCCTAAACGACGTTTTTTTTTTTTGGAAATCATGGACCCATGTTGCCTCCCAAAGTGGTAGTGCTCGGATAGATCTTTCTAACGAGCTATTGTACATGTCAAATGGAGATCGTATGCCAAAGTTACGACCCTGGGAAGTTGGTGTACCAATTTACCCAAACGGGGCCCACAGTTTGGCGTTTCATCTTCTAGGGTTAGGTTTTGGAATGTTAAGGGTTTTCCATTGTTTCTCAACAATAAATAGGCCTTCGAGCCTCATTGTAACACAGTTCAGAGGCATGTAGCCACCACATCTCTTCTCAGAGATAAGCTACCATCGCCCTAGCTGGTTTATTTCCATTTCTGGTTGTAAGCATATTTCAGTATTTTCCATTAATGAAATGAAGTATTATTTCCGCTGCATCTTTGTGTATATGGTTATCTCTATAATCTGTTGCGTTCCTATTTAAATCCGGATCAGGATGATTTACCAAGCATTATGGAGATAATTAGGGACCATGAGATGACTCCAAGTGAGATGGGAATGGAGGACCATGAACTGCAGGAGATTCTAGAAAGGGAAAATCTATATATAGAGAAATTTCTGGAATAAGGGACAACCAAAGGAGTGGATTCCCTGCCAAAAGAGGAATATGATAGGGTTCAATAGCTCTTCCTATGGATATCACAACTGAAGGGCTCTGGAGTCAAAAGAAATCATGAAATCTAGGAGCATAGAGGGGTCAAAATGATGGAGGAGACACAGGCACAATCTACAAAGAACCTAGGCAGGAAAAGAGGAAGAAAAAGACAGAACGAGTTGCTGAACGAATGTGGGAAACTCTTGATCAACTCAGGTAAGATGAAATATCTCACCAATTATACCTTTACAAACCTTTCTTAATGAATCTCACAACCTAGAATATTAGAGGCATAGGAAATGAAAGGAAACAAAGAAATCTCAGTAATAGAATAAAAGAAGAAAAACTAGATATGGTTTTTTTTTAGGAGACAAAATGTTCGATGGATAAGATTAGATAAATTCATAATAAATGGCTAATCAAGTATGAGTATCTAGAGGTTAAAGCAAATAACTCAGCAGGGGGGATTCTTACAATCTAGGATCCCCAAAAATTTGGAATCCTGGATGTTGAAGCGTCCAGGAACTATATTTCTTTGGTATGTCAACCTTTAGGTGATCAGAAGATATACATGATCACAAATGTCTATGGACCTCAAAAGCAAGAAGATAAACTCAAGCTTCTCACCTCCATTGAGGAACTAAGAAAAAGAAACTCTAGTATGCCCTGGATCGTTGCAGGAGATTTCAATATGATAAGATCTCTTACAGAGAAAAAAGGCGGTATCAGACAGCTAGGCAAAGACTCCATGGCCTTCCAGAACTTCATAAGGAACATGGGGTTAGTGGACACTGAAACAATAAATGGGACCTTCACCTGGAACAACAAGAGGGGAGGGGCTTCACAAGTCGCCTCTAAACTCGATAGATTTATTATTTCAGAGGACCTCTTTCTTTCAGGCCCTGCCATGTCAGCTTCTATTCTTCCCTTTGGAGGTTCGAACCATTGGCCTATACAACTGGAAGCCACTTTTATGGGTACACCAAGAAACAGACCCTTCAGGTTTGAAAATGCCTGGCTCTCTCACCCTGAATTCACCAGCAATATTGACAAATGGTGGAGAGAGGATCTGAACATTCAAGGCACTAGAATGTTCCTGCTCCAATAGAAACTTAAACATATCAAATCCAGGCTTAAATATTGGAACAAAAAGGAATTTGGAAATATCTTCAAAGCCAAAAGAGAAGCTAAGAAGAAACTCCAAGAGATCAATCAGATTAGCATCACAGATGGCTTTACTGAGGAGCGGAAAAAGCTAGCTGACTCTTTGCAGGAAGAATAAGAAGATCGGTGCTTGCAAGAGGAAATTTTCTAGAGACAGAAATCAAGGGTGCAGTGGATTAGAGAGGGAGAAAGAAACACAAAGTTCTTTCATAAATCCACCATGGATCACAGGGCACACAACAGAATCACAAAGCTCAAAAATTCTCAAGGGATAGAACTCATCTCTCACAAATATATGGAATTTGTCCTTGTTCAACACTTCCTCAGTATGGCAGAGCAGCCTCTGGTGGATAGATCCAGGTTCATCAACAATTTCACTTAGTTAATCCCTCAGCTAGTTACAAAAGAGGACAACCACAATCTTAATAGGCCAGTGTTGAAGAGGAGGTTAGTGAAGTGATTAATGAAATGCAAAATGGAAAAGCTCGAGGACCGGATGGGTACAATGTAGAATTCTTCAAAGCCTGTTGGAAAATAGTCAAACAAGATATCCTTGAGGCGATGGAATACTCAAGAAGATCCAAAAGGTTCTGAAGGCTCTTAATGCTTCCTTCATAGCTTTGATCCTAAAACAGAAAAAAGCCATGACTCCAGATGGCTTCAAACCCATAGCTTTATGTAATGTGGTGTACAAAATTATTTCCAAGGTGATTGCCAATAGACTCAAGCCCCTTTTACCATCTCTCATCTCAAAGGAGAAAACGGGCTATGTGGAAGGAAGACAAATCCTCAATAACATCATCCAAGCTCACAAGGTGGTACACTCTCTCAAAAGCAACAAACAAGCTGGTATGATCATTCAGCTAGACCTAGCGAAAGCTTACAACAAGCTAAGTTGGTCTTATATAAGGGCAGTTCTAAGAGCCTATGGCTTCGACCAAAACTGGATAAGATGGGTTATGGCACTAGTTACCATGACTAGTTTTTCCATCCTGCTCAATGGCGCTCCTTCAAGAACCTTCACACCCTCCAGAGGTCTCAGACAAGGGGATCCACTCTCACCCTTCCTCTTTGTTCTCATGATGGAAGGGCTAGGCAGAGAAATTAAAATGGCAAATGCTGAAGGAAGAATCCAGGGTATCAAACTCACCTTGGATGGAGTGGAAAATACTCATCAACAATTTGTGGATGACACAATGCTGCAGGGCATACCCATAGTCAGGGAAGCCAGAGCGATCAAACAAATCTTAAACGACTTTGCTATGGTAGCTGGCACAGAGGTAAGCCTCAACAAATAAAAGGTTTTTTTCATTAACACTAACATTTCTATTCAGAGAAACATCACTAGGATTCTTGGGTTTCAAAGGGACCAGTTACCTTCCAAGTATCTGGGCATACCTCTTACAGATAAGCCTCTAAGCAAGGGAGTATGGGAGCCAATAATAAATAAACTTCAGGACAAGATCAGAAAATGGACATGCAGGTCTTTAAATTTGGCAGGGCACCTTGTGCTCACATAGGTTGTCTTGCAGGCAATTCCCATTTTCATGTTCTCAGCTCTTCCTACTCCTAAAGGAGTTCAGTAACAGATCAAGAGCATACAAAGGGATTTTCTATGGGGCAGAGGAGAAGAGAAAAAGAAATGGGCTCTAGTGGCCTGGGACAAGATCTACAAACCCAAGAGCCATGGTGGTTTGGGGCTTCATGACCTTGAAACCCTCAACAGAGTTTCGGGAGCTAAACTCTGGTGGAGGTGGATCAAGGAATCAGCAACCCCCTGGGCCAAGCTTTGGAAACAAAAATATGCCAAGAATTGGTAGGAGAAGGATCACATTCGAATGTCAGGGCATATGAAAGGATCCCACATTTGGAACCTTGCCTGGGACAATAAAGGTATTGTTTAGCAGCATAGTTTCTGGGAGATCCCAGTTGGGAACCTGGCAACAGGAACCCAACGTGTATAAGGATGAATTAGAAGCTCTCAAGAATGATACATATAACAAAGGTCTACTCATGGTAAATGACTTCTAGGACCAGGTAAGGAACAATCGAAAATGGAGAATTTGGAAGGATCTAGGCCATACTGAAGAGAGCCCTCTGAAGACCCAGGCAGACTCTCTTGCTTAGGATCTAGAGCATAGGAGGATTTTGGCATCCTCCTTGCCTGACCAACTAAGATGGGGAAGGAACACCGAAGGAAAGTTCAACCTCAAATAAGCTAAACAGGTAGTAATAGGGTTTAACTATCAAAACCCTGATCAAGTATGGAAAAATCTTTGGCAGAGCCCCCACTGGATGAAAAAAAAGTTATTCATTTGGTTAGTTCATCAAAGGAAAATTTTAATTTGGGAGAATCTCCTAAAAAAAGGCTTCACTGGCCCTTTCAAATGTTACCTATGTGGCTTACAAGAGGACATGATGGATCACCTTCTCAACCTCTGCCCTTTCACCTCTACCGTGTGGGAATGGGTGGCTTCAATCTTTAGGCACGCTGATAGGGATAGACTCAGCATCTCTAACACTTTGAAGAATTGGAGGAAAAAATTCTCATGGAATGAAATCATTAATAAAGCCTGGACTCCAGTTCCAGGCTTGCTCATCTGGGATGTTTGGAAAGAAAATAATAGTAGGATCTTCAAGAACAAAGCAAGCAAACCCTAGCACATAATTGATCAATTTTAAGGCAGCTCAAAGATACAGTCAGAATTTTGTTGTGGAAACTTCCTAAAGACCCTCATCCGCCCCAAGATGCATGTATACTACTGCATTTGGGTCTCCAGTCTATAGACCCATAGGGCATAATAAAGGGTGTGAGCCAAATAAATGCAGATATAAATATTTGGAAGCATCCTCTACATGGTTTCTTAAAAGTCAATATAGACGGAGCGTCTAAAGAAAACCCAGGGTTAGCTAGTTTTGGGGGTGTTATAAGAGATGAACATGGATGAATAAAGGAGATCTTTCATGGCCACTTGGGGAAGGCCACTAATAACATGGCGGAACTCATGGCCTTAGAGCAATGCCTGGAAATCTTGGTGGACTCAAATTCACACAATGTCATCATTGAAGCAGATTCAGAATTGATTATTAGAGTGGCCAAGAAAATATGCAATGGTACGGCACCAAATAAAGTGTCGAAACATTGGAGGCTATCGCAGGTCTTTCTCCGTATTTACACCCACTTGCAAACCTTAAAAACTATAAACTTTGTCCATGTGAAAATAAAAGCTAACATGTTAGCTAATCATCTAGCGAATGAAGGAGTGATCAGTAAGGAAAGGGACACTCGACGCGTTTGGGAGTTGATACCCCCAGGCAAACTATTAGAGGATTGTCTCTGTATGTCTGCCAAAGATAGGGATCAATGGATTGACAAGATGGATCAATGAGGCTCAAGAGATAGGCAGGAGTACATGGATGCTTAAACGGTTTACTTGTTGATTGGCAGCAGTCCGTAGATTGTATTGGCATCAATATTCCAATGGATTTGAGCGGATGGTCGAGATTAGTGGAGGAAGACCAAGGACGCAGTGGCGTGGGGATTTTAAACTATGGTTTGTGTTACCATCAGGTCCGGATTAGTAGAAATGGGTTGGAGAAACCCTCAAGTGGATTTCAGGCAGAGGAAAAGCTGTAAATGGTATTTCCTAGTTGGCTCTGATTCCACTCACTTAGTGACATGTAATAGCGAGGTGAGAGAGGGAAACCGCTTTTCGGGCAGATTTGAAGTGTGAAAGTTAACCAGCCAAAATACATGTGAGCCATTAGATCTAGTGGAGCGAGATCGACAGTTGATAGAGAAGGAGCATGTCTCGAAGTCGGGAAGTGTTGTGACCATTGGATCTTGAATAGATCAATGGTGTAGAAGTGCTGACGAATCTTTTGAAAGGCAGATCTCAAACTTTTTTAAACTGTGGTTTGTGTTACCATTGGGTCTGGTTTAGTGGAAGTTTAGTGCAACTCTGTGACTTTTGGAGGGGCCTGTTAGCTTAGCAGAAGCTCTAAGTTATCAGTGGATGACAGAGTTCCCTTGGGAGTTTAACACTCCTTCTTGTTTAAAAGTTTTTGGAAATCCATGAGAATTGGTTTGATCCTGAGTTTTGATTTTCCTATAGGATGGTATTCGCACAACAGGCTGGTTCTTGTTTGGGTATTTTCATTTTCAAAGATGTGTAACATATGTAATGTACTTGTACGGTTAATAGAAGGCTCCATTCTTACTAGACCAAAAAAAGAAATGATGGGACAATCAATTAATTCTTTTACAGTTATGAATAAATGTCTTAGGCATTGATCTCCTTTCAGCTAGAGATTGTCTCCTAAGGTACAACAAAACCACATACCCCAAGTAATGAATTTATGTTTGAAAGAAACTAAACTTACTAAAATTGCCATACAATTGATTCTCTCTTAGAAATCTCAACATTGTTGCTAGATGTTATACATATTTTTCCTCATTCTCAGAACATATCAATATTTCATCAACGAATACTATCACAAACTTGTCTAGATAAGGATGAAACACACTATTCATCAAAGACATGAAAGTAGCTAGATCATTATCCAAACTAAAAGGAACCACAAGAAACTGATAATGCCCATACCTAGTTCGAAAAGTAGTCTTGTAGATGTGTTATTTTATGGATACCTGATAATACCCTGATCTCAAATAAATCTTCAAGAACTCTGCTTCTCCCTCCAACTAATCAAACAAATCATCAATCCATGGAAAAGGGTACATGTTCTTGATTGTCACCTTGTTCAACTACCTATAGGAAATGCATAACCTGAGATTACCATCCTTATTTTTCACAAAAAACACTGGTTCACGACAAGGAAACACACTTGGCCTAATGTATCCCTGTCAAGCATTTCCTTCAACTATAGCTTCATCTCGAACAACTCTGGAATGCTCATCCTCTACAGTGCCTTCAATGTTGGTGCTTCTCGTGACATCAAATCAATAGAAAAGTCCACCTCCCTGTGAGGCAGTAACTGTGAAATCTCTATTGGAAATACATCTTGAAACTGCTACAATACTAGATACCTCTTCAATAATTCAACATCCTCAACATCCTTCCATTTGTCACTGGAAATATGAACTACAAACAATACACATCCTTTCCTACTACTACACTCGAATTGCATAGATGTAATCATTCTCACTGACATAGGCTTCTTATTACCCTGCAATATTCTCCTCTATCCATCATCATCCAAGCACTCAATAGCGTTATCATAGTAACCTACCTTAGTCCTGTGAATGTACAACCAATACATACCAAACAACATATTGTATGATCCCAACGGAAGCACATTTAGATCTGTTGATGCAAACATATCATTTAGCTCAAATGAAAAATATATCACGAAATGATGAACTCTTTTCTTAATACCTATAGCCAACTACACCAACCAAGACTTTACATGCACTTCTTTATTCAATCAACACATATCCACCAAGTTATGAATTATATAGTTATAGTTAGATCTGGGGTAAATCAAAATAAAAACAACTTGATCATAGAGCTTACCTTCCATCTCGATAATAGATGTCTGATGATCAACCTGCCTATTATCCAATGTTGCATGAATATGAGTAATACACTGTCCAACATCCCAACTATCTGTGCCTCCTAAGCACTGTGAATATGTGGTCTTCCAACCTAATGTTGGTGGAAAATATCTCCCATAATGATTGTTGGCTTGATGGGCCCTGACCCAGGTTCAGCGTTAGTTAGCCAACCAAATCTATACACTACTGGCCCTTTCGGCATCATTCCGTGGAGCGCGAACTGAAGTCTCACCCGAAGTAGTATGGTGGGATGTAGGAGCCAAGTTTCTGCACCTTGAGATATTTGTGATGTCGGTTTTATACCTTAGCTCTACCTTCACACATATGGATAAGCCCTTAGGGCTTACTAGTCTTTTAGAAACCCCTCGAAGGTCTGCGATCGTCCTTTGCGTAACCATAACAAGTGATCTCAGCACTTACGGCCCTCTATAACTACTTTGTTGTACAGTTCCTTGAATTATCATAAGTGTTCGCCAATTCTATCATGCAATTAAGATCACCTTTCTGTAAACATATATCTCTACTTGTGTTCATATAACAAAGGAAACATATAGATTCGCACATCAATTTAACAATAAAATATAAAACCATTGCTTAAAATAACATAATCGCATGCAATTGACAGAAGTAAAATACACAGTAATTTCAAAATACTCTTCTTTATTGATGATCCAGATTTTCAGTATAGACTCTAACTACCCTACGCACACAGCTACAGGGGTCCACGCACTCAGCTGTGGACTTCTACCCTAGGCCTCTGTGCACTCAGCTACAGAGCCTCTTTCCTATGCAAAGACTCTCACTCTAAGCTCTTTATAAACTCATCAATGACTCTATCTCCATCAACTGAACTGAACTGACTATCGCAGACTCCTCTAAGATGACCTTTTTATACAATCCCATGGTTCGCGGGCCAAGGGTGGACCTCATCAAGCCAACAAAACCTATATAAACTAAGGGCATAAACTCTTTTTGACTCTTCATATCTTCGCGCTCCGCAATAACAAAATGCGGAGACTTTACATTTCTTTATACAAAATTTGAGCTTTCTGCCCCAAACTTGGGCTTTTAACCCCAAAATTGACCCCAAGGGACCCGTTCCCAATAGGCCCCCAACACAAACATGGTGACTTGCCCTCGAGTCACTCAGCCGACACGGAGATCTTGTTGCAAAGACCTCCCAGCTCCACTTGGACTACTACAACTTCGGCAGTGCACTCTATCGCTACCTGCTTCATCTCCTCAACCAGATGCTCTGTCGCTGTCCCTATACTATCTGACTGTATCTTCTCCTAAGTTTCCTATAGATCAGGCAACTTTCCTTCGATGGTGGCAATGAGTGCATAGGCTTCATCAAGACAAGGCCCTATTCTGGCCTTGAGGATGCTCTCCTTGCATTGCGCTATTTCCACCTACTCCTTTAGTAGCTTTGCCTCCTATAGTTTTTCTAGCCTCTGCGTAAGGGCGATGGTGCTCACTGTTGCTTTGACTTAATCATATCTCTGCTACAGCTCTCGGGCCTCTATTTCCAACCTTTGCAAGGTGGGATCCCCCTACAAATTGGTAACCACTTCAAGTGCCTGCTCGAAGTGTTTGGTACACTCTGTTACGGTGTTGTTCACTGCTGCCATGACATATTTCACAACTGTCTCGCACTACTCTCTGACTTCTAGCAGGGTTGAAGGCGGGACCTTCAACTGCAGTTCTGCAATCTTGAGTTTCAGGTCAAACTGAACCTTCGCCAACTCTGTTTTGGTGTCGCGCACTCTAGCAGTGAGCTTCAATCCTCACATTTACTAGCTCACCATCAGGAATGGCTAGCTCTAGGACAAACCTGCATGCCTCAGCCACCACTTTGGCCATGCGCTCATTTTTTTTTGTGATGTTTTTGATGAGTTTAACAGCTGAATCTCTTTGTACTGTCATCTAAGCGTTGTTGACTTTCTACCCACTGATTACTTGTAATGCGCACTGTTCGTGGGCCTGAACTTCCACAATCACACGATCCTATAAATTGTGAAGTGCCTCATTGGGAAACATAGACAAATTGAACCCAATTCCTTTGAGGGCACTGACAGCGAGCCTATCAGCTTCAGTCTCTGTGCTTAGCGCTCCCTCAAGTAGCATTATTTCCCAAGGATCTAGCATGCGCACCATCCCTACTGCTTCCAATGTGCCGGGCGCCCAACTAGTTGACGCCGTGCTGCTTCATCCCACGCTGGTCTGGACCTGCAATGCCTGGATTTTTAGCTTGTGCAGACCTATTTGAATGGAACTGAAGGCTTGCTTCTATTGTAGCTCGAACTGTTGCAGCAATTCTGCGGCAGCATCTCTGACCGTATCACTAATATCATTTAAATCACCTTCTGTTAAGGTGATCGGATCGAGAGAAGTCTTGTTGGCCTTAGACTTCTTTCGCAGCCCTACCTTCTCTGGATCTCTATTGCGCTTAATGTGGAATGGAGTAGTCTCTAGGTCTGCTCCTCCCTGGTCCGACTGCTGGTCCTCCTCCTCTGTCTCTGGAGAAGGTGACTTCTGACTCCTGTCAGAGCTGCGCTCCTCTTCTTCCACCTATCCTCCCATCTGCTTCGTGGTGGCGTGCTCTGCCTTGGCCTTGTCCTCAACCTCCTTTTTTCTCTTTGCAGCCAACTACTCCATCTTCAGCTTGGCCTCTTCCTTTTTCCACTGTGTTGCAATCTTGCTAGACCCAGCTATCATGTCTGAGGCAATGCGCCAATTTTCTAACCAGCGGTTGAGGACCGCCATAATTGTGTCGTCTGTGGCCAATTATGGTAGGTCATACCATTTCTTCTCAGGATCCTTTCATATGTGTATCGAGACCCGGTGGAAGTAGACATTGAACTCCACATACTCTTGCAGCTTCTCAAAAATAGTTGGTGACAGCCATGGTTTACGATTGATGGCCATATGGATGCTCATCTCCATCAATATCCAAAAGACCTTGTTGTCCTTGACCCTTTGAGGGGCCTTCGTAGCCCATAGCAAAGCGAACTTCACTACTTTTGGTAGGTCAGGCATGAGCGGAGGAAAGTAGCTATGCTCGAGTAACTCCCACGCAACCAACACTATGGACAACATCAATGAGGCACAGTGGAATGTTTTGTTGGGATCCTACGCCTCTCTGCAGTTCACGAGGAATTCCCTGTAGAGGTAGTGCACCTAGTTAAATTGTATGCCCTCTGCATATTGGGCCGCTAAGGCTACTACTATTGCTGGCACTTTATCTGCACGATACTTTGCATAATCTTTCCTTCCAAGATTTGTGTTGCTACTTTGATTGTGGGGTCAGCTATACTTGTGATAGCGTAGCCGCGTGACTTCTTAGCGAGTTTGAATTTGTCCTTCATTGCTTCAGTGAGGTCATGCTCGTCTTTATTTCCGCCAAACACCATGGCCAGATTTTCTCCCGAGTGCGACAGTTGAGTGCTCCTATGGATCAGCATGTCAATGATGGGTATCAACTCTTCTAGCCACAGACACCCATCGTGCACCAAGCACAATAGTTTCTTGATCAATAACATGGTTATGGGTGTGCAGTTGTAATGCGACACCCACAACATATTTAACATACCTGCCTTATCCACCCCTTTCACTCACTTTCTTGGCTCCAGTGTGGTCACACCAGAGTCTTCGTAGAAGGCGCAATGCATGAGTTGGTTCGTCGCTAAATAGGGAAAACGTTCTACATCATCCAAATCCCAGTCCTCCAATTTTAAAAGAGGGATGCGTCCTAGGCACAAAACTTCAAAGATGATTTGGTCTGGTAGTAAGGGTGTGTGTAGTGTGACCTCACTTTCATCAATATCCTTTGGAACTTTCATCTTGCCATTGCGTGGAGGAATGTACTCAAGCAAATTGGAAATGGGGTCAGACCCCTCCACATCAACATCCTCCACCCCCTCCATATCAATGTCCTCCACACCCACATGGATTTATTCAACCTCGACTTCAAGCTCTAGGTAAATCACCTTACCCTTTTCCTGCACAGTAGGCTTTCCTATCTATGGGTTCTTTCTGGGTGATGCACGCATTGGCTGTTGTGCTTTCTCCTTGTCGTTCTTTGATTTTGGACCCTCCTTGGTCAGCGTAGACCTTGGCCTACATGTCCTTGGGGATTTAGGCACTTCTGCCGGTACTTCTACACTTTCAACCTCCGGAGCAACTCCCTCATGTTGGGTGTGGAGCCTCATTATCTTCTGTATTCAAATGTATCGCCGCATTTGACCCCAGATTGCAATGGGGCAGCAACACTGCCCGTAAAATATTTTCTCCAGGGGGGGCGGCTGCAAGCTTTTGGAGCCCCCCCTAGTGGGGGGATCAGGGGCAGTGCCCCCGAAGCTAAAAATAGAAGTAAAATTTCCTTGTAAAATGTTGTAATTTCATAGTCAATCTGGGCCATTCATTAGGCAGAGATCTGACGATAGAAGTTATGTTTAATTTAGGGTTTTTTTCCCTAGAAGGAAACCCCTCGCTATAATGAGGGAATTTTATTGCACTATGTAGATCTATATTCTGAGTGAGGAAGTGAGAGGAGATTGAGAACGAAGAGGGAATTACAGCGAATCTTTTGTAGGTTGTATCTCTTCAGTTTGTTGGATAATATAAAAGGAAGGACTAGTTGTTTCTCCGTGGACATAGCCCAAACTGGGTGAACCACGTATATCTGTGTCTCTCTTGTTTTATGTGTTTTCTGTGTTTATATTTCTACAATATTTTATGTGTTCCATTTATCTGTAATATATAATTTTCTAACAACTGGTATCAGAGACAAAGGTCTATTTGGCTGATAAACTTGTAGGAGAGAAGGGTTCCTGGTTCAAGTGATATCAATGGCAGAAAATGGTAGGTTTAGGGTTGAAAAATTTAACGGCCAAAACTACCAGTTGTGGAAGATGTAGATGGAAGATTATCTGTATCAGAGAGATCTGTACCAACCATTGAGCAGAAAGGCAAAGAAGCCGATGAGTATGACAGACACAGAATGGGATATTCTCGACAGAAAGGAACTTGGAACAATACGGTTCTGCCTAGTGACGTCGGTAGCATTTAATATTTCAAAGGAAACGACAAAAGAGGGTTTAATGTCAAAATTGGCCACACTATCTGGAAAATCTCTCGGCCACAAATAAGGTATTTCTTATCAAGCATTTATTTAATATGAAAATGTCAGAAGGTGGATCTGTTGTTGATCATTTAAATGAATTTAATATAGTTACCAGTCAGTTAAGTTATGTAGGAGTAACTTTTGATGATGAAGTTAGGGCTCGGTTATCTCTATGCTCATTACCAGAAAGTTGGAATGGTTTAGTTATGGCCATTAGTAACTCTATCTCTAGATCTAGTACTTGAAAGTTTGATGATGTTTTCAGTGCAATCCTTAGCGAGGAAATGTGACAGAAAAGCTCTAGTGAGACATTAGGTAATGCTTTGACTGCAGAGACTAGGGGAAGAAAAATGGAAAGAGGAAAGATCCCTAGATATTGCAGTAAGTCAAGAAAAGGTAGATCCAAGTCTAGATTAGGTATAGTATGTTGGAAATGAAAGAAGAAAGGACACCTAAAGAAAGACTGCAAGTCTCGAAAGGGAATAGAAGGAGACGCGCAACAAGAAAATAATCATGAAGCGAATGTAACAAGTGATGTGTTGCAAGATGCTTTGATTCTTTCTTTAGAAAATATTATTGATTCTTGGGTGGTAGATTCAGGGGCCTCATTCCATGCCACACCTGATAGGAAACATTTTCATGATTATGTTCAAGGAGACTTTGGACAGGTTCGATTGGGTGATGATAAACCCTGTAAAATCATTGGAATGGGTACAGTTTTCATAAAACGGCAGAATGGAAATCAATGGTTATTGAAGGAGGTAAGGCATGTTCTAGATCTGAAGAAAAATATTATTTCAACAGGGTAGTTTGGAGGTGAAGGCTATGTGACTACTTTTGCAGATAAAACTTGGAAGGTCACTAAAGGATCCCTGGTAATAGCAAAGGGAGAAAAGGTTGGTACATTGTATTTATGCAATGGTATTTCTAATTCTGTTAATTCTTTAAGCTCTACAGGAGAAGATATGACATTGTGGCGTCATAGGCTTAAGCACATGAGTGAGAAGGGGATGCAAATTCTTCACTCAAGAAATTTGTTGCCAGGTTTGAAGCATGTTGATTTAAAATTCTGTGAGAATTGTGTTTATGGAAAACAGAAGAGAGTCACATTCCTCAGAGTTGAGAAAGAAAAGAAGAGCGAGAAATTAGAGCTTGTGCATACAGATGTATGGGGACCTGCTAAGGTACCATCTCTTGGTAGCTCTCATTATTATGTTACTGCTATTGATGATGCAACCAGAAAAAACTGGATTTATTGTATTTGAAATAAATCTGATGTATTTGATACTTTCAAGAAATGGAAATCTTTGGTTGAGAATGAGATAGGAAAAAGGTTGAAGTGTCTCAGATCAGACAATGGAGGTGAATATTGCAGCAAAGAGTTTGATAGGTATTGTTCAAAGAATGGAATTCATAGAGAGAAGACAGTTCCAGGAACACCACAAGAAAATGGTGTGTCAGAAAGGATGAACAAGAAAATCATGGAGCGTGCAAGGTGCATGAGATTGCATGCATGATTTCCTTTAAAATTTTGGGAAGATGCTGTAGATACTGCTATTTATCTAATAAACCGAGGGCCTTCAAGTTCCTTGGATGGTGGTATTTCGGAGGAGGCATGGATAGGTAAAAAGGTAAACTACTCTTTTTTAAAGACTTTTGGTTGTGAAGCCTTTTTCCACATTAATAAAGAAAATAGAACAAAGCTTGAGGAAAAATCAAAGAAATGTACCTTTATGGGATATGGTGTTAATGATTTTGGTTATCTCTTTTATGATTATGAAAAACACAAAATCATTAGGAGCAGAGATGTCATATTTAATGAAAATGTTTTGTATAAGGATCAGCCGTAGGAAAAGAAACAGGAAAAAGAAAACAGAGAATACATAGTGCTTGACGAGATCACAGAAAAAGTGATGGTGCCAGAAAATCATAATGATCAACATCCATAACAACAACCACAACATCAACAAACATCTCAAACACCTAAAAGTGGTGTTAGAAGATCTACGAGGATAAGTAGACCCCCTGAACGATACTCTCCTTCATTATATTATGTATTGTTGACTGATTCTGGTGAACTAGAATGTTATGAAGAAGTAGTACAGGTAGAAACCAGGAAGAAGTGGGAGCAAGCCACGAAAGAAGAGATGGACTCCTTAGCACATAACTAGACTTGGGACTTAGTCAGGTTGCCTGCAAGTAAAACAACATTGCAAAATAAATGGGTTTACAAGTTGAAGGAAGAAGATGGAGGTAGAAAAAGGTATAAAGCTAGACTTGTGGTGAAAGGGTTTGCACAAAAAAAGGGTATAGACTTTGATGAGATATTTTCTCCTGTTGTTAAAATGAATTCAATCAGAACTATTTTAAGTCTAGTAGCAGCTGAAGGTTTGCATCTTGAGAAATTAGATGTAAAGACAACCTTTCTCCATGGGGATTTGGAGGAAGAGATATATATGCAACAGCCATAAGGATATGAGGTAAAAGGGAAGGAGAAACTAGTGTGCAGGTTGAAGAAGAGCTTGTATGGCTTAAAACAGGCTCCAAGGCAGTGGTATCTAAAATTTGACAGGTTTATGTCTGAACAAGGTTATACTAGATGTCACTCTGATCATTGTGTTTATCTCAAAAGGAAAAATGGTGGCAGCGATATTATATTGTTATTGTATGTAGATGACATGCTTGTTGCAGGTTCTAACATGCAGGAAATAAATGTGCTCAAAAGAAAATTGGCGAAATCATTTCCAATGAAGGATTCGGGTTCTGCAAAACAAATCATTGGTATGAGAATAACTAGAGACAGGAAGAATCACAAATTAACATTGTCACAAAGTGAGTGAATAGAAAAGGTGTTGAAGGGGTTTAATATGCAGAATACAACACCAGTAAGTATACCTTTGGCTAGCCATTTCAAATTAAGTAAGGAGTAGTGTCCCAAGACTCGGGAAGAAATGGCTCATATGTCTAAAGTTCCATATGCATCAGCAGTCAGAAGCTTAATGTATGCAATGGTCTGCACAAGGCTTGATATTGCACATGCAGTGGGAGTTGTAAGTAGGTACATGAACAATCCAGGAAAAGAACATTGGATGGCGGTGAAGTGGATTCTCAGGTATTTTATGGGTACCACAAATCAAGAATTATGCTTTGGTGGTTCAAACATTGCTCTACAGAGATATCTTGACGTAGATATGGCGGGTGATAGAGATAACAGGAGGAGTACAATAGGGTATGTGTTTACTGTAGGTGGAACAGCTGTCAGTTGGGTCTCTAAACTGCAAAGTGTTGTTGCACTCTCAACATCAAAAGCAGAGTATGTTGCTGCTATAGAGGCTCGTAAAGAAGTGATTTGGTTACAAAGGTTTCTGGATGAATTGGGTAAGAAGCAGGAGTTGGACAGGTTATACAGTGATAGCCAGATTGCCATACATCTTGCAAAGAACTCTTCATTTCATTCCAAGAATAAACATATACAGCTGAAGTACCATTTCATACGGTCATCATTGGAAGATGGACAGTTGAATCTGGAAAAGATACACACTAGCCAGAATCCTGCAAATATGTTAACAAAAGTTGTAACCAGGGAGAAACTAAGAATCTGTTCAGTTTCAATTGGCCTTCAAGTATGATGAAGAAGATGAGAAATAGATAGGTCCAAAGTGGAGTCATTGTCTAGCAAATGAAGCAGCAGTGGAGTTTCTATAATCAGTCTCTAAGTGGAGATTGTTGGGTGTGGAGCCTAATTATCTTATGTATTCAAAGCTATCGCCGCATTGGACCCCAGTTTGTAATGGGGCGGCAACACCGCCCATAAAATATTCATTGTAGGGGGGTGGCTGTGACCTTTAGGAATCCCCCCGGTGGGGGGATCGGGGGCAGTGCCCCCGAAGCTAAAAATAGATGCAAATTGCCTTGTAAAGTGTTGTAATTTCGTAGTCAATCTCAGTTGTTCATTAGGCAGAGATCTGACGGTAGAAGTTATGTTTAATTTAGTGTTTTTTTCCCTAGAAGGCAACCCATCACTATATATGATGGAATTGTATTCCATCTACATAGATCTGTATTCTGAGTGCAGAAGAGAGAGGAGATTGAGAGCGAAGGTGGAATTACAATAGATATTTTGTAGGTTGTATCTCTTCACTTTGCTAGATAATGTGTGTTGGAGAGGTAAATCCCCTCTACGGATAGAGGCGATCCCTACTAGCCCGACAAGGGTCTAGCAACAATCACACAATGCTGCTATGCATGTTCCTAATTACAATTAAACAAGAGGTAAAGAGCACCTAGTTGGATTCCAGCGCTGTTGTTTGACGAAGAGATGCCGCCTTCACTCCTTCGTTTTGGCTGGTCACGATCCTCCGCGACCTCCGCGAACAGATACCTGCACACACGAGGAGGAAACAAACACAAGCGTGAAATCTGATAAAAGCAACCATACATCAGTCAGAAAAGATGTAATTCACATTTAACCATTGCATGTACAAATGAGATTGGAACAATAATAGCAGTCATCTATTATTAATCAAGACAGAGAAGAGTACAACCAAATGTTCTGACGTCGGTAGCCTTCTCAGGAGGGGCCAGTCAGCAAGCGTCTCAAGCATTCACCTTTGGAAATGATTCTCCCAAGACAAGAAACTCTCTCTCACACAAGCAACACAAAACAACCTTCCCTAAGCTAACAATCACTTCCACACTTAGCACACCAAATACCTATAGTAGCAGCAATCTGAGCACTATAAGCTCTACACAATCCAAGCTATTCCAAACTAGCTGCTCATGGTAATGGTGGAAGTTTATATAGGAGAAGGAGCCTCCTAAAAGGGTGGAAGGATGAGCTTATCCTTGAGGGAAGTGGTTGCAAAGGGTCGAACAGACATGCCATAGAAGGAAGTCGATACTCACAAAGCCAACAACCAAACCTGGAGTTATCTGGAAGGCTGGCTGTTGGAACAAATTCGCCCAAACAGGATCAGCGTGGATTATAAGGTGACTGACGCGCTGACGTCGCACCTCAATAACTGGGAAAGTCATGTCAGTGCGACCCAATACAAAGGAGAGGTGCGCTGGCTCATAAAATGCGACCAGCGCGGTAAAATGATGTTCTTCCGCGCTGGCAGCGCACTGAATACACTGCGAGCCGCCAGTCAGCGCGGATATTTTAGAAACAGACGCGCTGATGAGGAAAACTTTGGAAAAGTGGGTTTTGGGCCAGTTCAGAAGGAATGAACTTGATTATTGTGAATTCTTGACACAGTAGGGTGACTGACAAGGAGACAGTGACAAATTACTGTGTAACAATGTGAAAGGAAGGACTGGTTGTTTCTCCATGGATGTAGCCCAAACTAGGTGAACCACGTATATCTGTGTCTCTCTTGTATTATGTGTTTTCTGTGTTTATATTTCTACGATATTATTATGTTTTCCATTACTCTGTAATATATAATTTTCTTACACCTTAGCTTCCATTACTACCTCCGGTGTCGTTCCTTCAGCTGTCATTTCTTCTCCTGCACTCACGGTTTCTGCGGGCATCGACATTATGCTAGACAACAACACCTATGTCTCTATTGGAAAATTCTCAAACACTGAACTTACTATCAGGGCTTCAAAGATCTTAGGGTTCATACGTGCCTGAGAGCTTAATACCTCAATTCTCAAAATGCCAAGTGTTTTTCACTGGGCAGCCACCTGTAATTTATAGGCATTTTCGAATTCAAATCTGATCGTTCCCCCCATAACTCGTTCATAAATGTTGGATTGGCAACAGATTTTTACAAATATTTCCCTTAAATTCTGACTTAAATGCCGCCCCTCCACTCCATTTAGCCATTTTCCGACTGTCAAGTCATGAACAGTGACCATAACGGTCACTTTCCGGCTACCCTGCGTGGTCCCTTCTTGGGTAGCGCAACTCCCTACACGTATCTGCTGACACTGTGACATTTCGTTCATCTCCCCAACCCGGGCAATGTATTTTATAGTCTTGCACCTCCTTTTAGCTGCCTGGAGTGCTAAGAATGTTCTTCCATCATGTAGTCATCTAGTTGGATCTCCGATATATGACTTCAATCGGCTGCCATTCACCTGTCTTAGGAATGGTTCTCCATTCAATTTTACCAATTGAACTGCTCCACCATCGGCAATCTCCTTGATGACATAGGGCCCCAACCAATGCATCCTAAATTTCCCTTGAATTTATCAAACTTGCTGTCATATAACAAAACCATATCATTTACCTTAAAGGTGCGCATTTTTATGTGACGATCATGCCATGCCTTTTCACGCTCCTTTTGAACTTGTTGATGGAATCCAACTATAAATCTATCTTATTCAAGCTCTGTTACCTGAGTGAGCCTCTCCTCTAGGGCTCTGCGATCTACCATTCTCATGAATGTCGCTATGCACAGACTTAGTATAATGTACTCCATGGACATCACAGCTTCCATGCCATAAACCTGTATGAACGACGTTTGTCCAGTCAACTTCTTGCAATTCGTTCTATAAGCCCATAGCACAACGGGTACACAAACATCCCAGTGGTTTCTTTGAGCATTGAAAACCTTTGTGACCATGATCTCCAATATTTTATTAAACGCTTCCATCGTCCCATTAGCCTGCGGATGATAGGGTGTGCTCTTCTGATGGTACACCTGAAACGCCCTCGTCATCACACTGATTGTCTCATTGAGAAAGTGTGTACCACGATCACTCATTATAATTTTTGGACAGCCGAACATTTCCAATACGTACTCAAAGATAAATTTTGCTACTGTCGTGCTCGTACAGTCTTTCACATGCTACACCTCCGCCATTTAGTTAAATATTCAGTCACAATGATGATGTACCGCGCACCTGTCTTCTTTCTTGGAGGCTGATTTGGTCCTACAAAGTCAATCACCCACTTCTCAAAGGGCTGTAGTGATATCTACAGATTCAGTAGCATCTCATCCCTGCGCAAGGGTCTGCTCATCCTTTGGCATGCATCACATGCCCTACAATAAGCTTTTGAGTCCTTATGCAAGGTCGACCACCATAACCTAATGCATAGAATATTTTTCGTTGTTTCTTTTCCTGTATAATGATCTCCCACGGCTACGTCATGAGCCTCGATGAGGATGTTGTTTCATTCAAACTCTAGCACACAACGTCGCAAAATTTCATCTATTCCTATTTTGTACAAGTGCCCTACAATGACATAAAAGTCTATTGTGCGCACCACCAGATCCTTCTTCTGTTGGCTTCTATATCCTTCTGGAACCATACCTGTCATCAAGAAGTGTATAATATCTTCAAAGTGATTGTTCGTGATGCGCACTGCAAATATTTGCGCTTCAGGTAGCCCCTCCTCTAAATTAGTAGGTTCCTCTCATGTTTCGATGCACGACATATGATTCGGTCCAACATTCAAACATCCTGGTTTCACAATAGCTTCAAAATCATACTCCTGGAACAACAACAACCACCTACATATCTTTCCCTCCAACAGAGGCTTGTTGACCAGGTATTTCAACGCATAATGGTCTATATACATCTTAAAGTGCCTGCCCAACAAATAGTGCCTGAACTTCTGGAGCTCATACACCATAGCTAATCCTTTGCACTCTGTTGTGGAATATTTTTTCTCCTATTAGGACAACATCCTACTTACAAACGCTATTGGAGGATCCAAGTCCCCTTCACCGGCCTATGTTAGTACTACTCCCAGTGCAATACATGACACATCTACATGCACATGAAATTACTTCTTCCAATCGGGGAAGACTAAGATCGGTGTGGTGACCATCTTCTCCTTCATCACATCCAAGCTCTTCTGGCGTTCTTCATTCTAGCATAACATAACATCCTTTTTTAACAACTTTTCCATTGGCGCAGTAATCTGGGCATAGCTCTTGATGAATTTCCTATAGTATCCCATATGCCCCAGTGTTGTGCACAACTATTTCACACTCCTTGGCGCCTCCAAATTGATTATGACGTGATCTTAGCTAGGTCTACCATCAATCCTTGTCTGCATACCACATGGCCTAGCAAGATCCCAAAAGGGACACAAAACAAACATTTCTTCAGATTGAGCATGATCTGGTATCTTTGACATGTATCTAGAATCAAGTGCAGACTTGCCACATGGCGCTTCACCAGTCTGAAAACTGTCCAATCATCGAAGTATACTTCAAGAAATTTATCAATAAAATCCTTGAACATCATGATGACTACGCGTGAAAAGATCATTGATGTGTTATTCGGCCCAAAAGGCATCACCATATACTGAAAGCATCCCCATTCAGTCACGCAGGTCATCTTACTTCTATCCTCCTGCGCGATCTTGATTTGATGGTACCCAGAGAACCCATTAGTGAATGAATATGCTTCTTGGCCGCCAACATTATCCAATACCTCATCGGTGAACGGAGTTGGGAAGGGATCATGCACACAAACATCATTCAACTTCCTGAGATTTATGCATATCCTTGTTTCTTCCTTCTCTTTCTTTTCTTGAACCATTATTGGGCTTACCCAATCAGATTCTTCCACTGGTTCAATAATACTTGTCACAAGCATCTTATCTAACTCAACACGGACCATTTCCTTATACTTCAGATTGACGTGGTAAGGTCTTTGTTTCATAGGTTTCGCATCCAGTTTTAGGGTGATATTCATGAAACCCAGGTCTCCTATTATTCCTTTCAGATCGAAAAACTTCGTGGGGAAAAATTCTTCCTATTCACAGAGCCGTTCAGCAACCTTATCTATTGTCGTGTCATCCCAATAGTCCCCAATATTTGCAAACTTCATCTCTGCCTCGGTGCCAATGTTCACTTGTCTAGTTCTGAGTGGCTCTGTTATGTCAGGGTTCTCTAGTTGTGGTCCTTCAACTCCGTGGTGACCTTCAGTCTTCGGCATATTAATCTTTCTCGGGTATTTGTTTTCTTCTTTTGTTGTTACATTTTAACACTCCAGCGCATGGCTCTATTGGGTAGTCCAATCAGGTTGAATTAGGTCTAGAAGATCCTGCGGTATCCTAAATATGGTTGTCTTAAACTCCTACAATGCTTCGTCGATGGATTCAAATCCATCCTCAAAATTGAGCATCATCAGAAATCCTTGGCATAAAACATCCCATTCTTCGATGCCATGATGAAGTTCTATCTCCAAGTACCAATTCATTGGTATAACATCCAAGGTATGACAAAATATATGGACCCACTCTCGATGAGGCTTCGCTCCATATACTTCAGTCCATCTGGCCAAACGAACGTGCAGATCATTGCTCCCGTCATACTTTTCTGCTAGTCGTACCTTCATGTGGCCAAAACGTTCCTCATCATCCTTCTATATTTGTTCCAATCCTCAAAATTGTCCTTGTGCATACCCCACCATCTTGCGGGTGTAGCACGTGACGCCTAATCTAATGCCTGGAAGCGATGCTTCCCAAGCACTTCCCTTTCGAATGCATCCAAAAAGCAATCAACATTAGTTAACCCATCATATTGAGGCAGATTTCTTACCTCTAACGATACGCAACACAACAACTTGGTCATCATATTACAATGCAGCGTAGATACTTCATGAAACCTGTTCTACTAGTGCTCCAGTTCTTCATCCGAATCTGATGTGCAACTCTCGCAGTCCCATGCAATACGTCTGTCTGCTATCGGATTCACCCAATCTTGGTCTAGCGTCGTTATCTTGTAAATCTGGTCCAAATCGTCATCACTTTCATAATCTCGGACCGATTCTATATAGCACGGTCCTTCTGTAGCATCCAGTGACACCACTACGCGAAGCGCTTTCTTCTCAAATATCATATTTAACTTTTTCAGGTTGATTACCCCATTCATGTCAGTGGCCCAATCGATCCCAAGGAGTGCGAGGTAGGTGTTTCTATCATCCACAATCTATATTACTTCAAAATCCGCCAGTGCGCTCACACCTTCAATGTCAACTGTTATCCCCTACAGCCTCCCCATTGGGATGGTTTTCTGTTGATTCGCCATCCTTAACTATATCGGACACCACTCTAGCGCATGTATCCCCATCTTTCCCATGTTTTTTTCAGCAAAAAATTCACGTCAGACCCTAGATCCAAGATAACTTGGTCCATTTCATATTCCCCTATCTGCACGGTGAGTCTCTTTTCATGTCTAGTCCTTGCCGTATGCTTACCAAGCTTTCTGACTATAGGCAATTTGCTAGTAGCATTGTCCTTTCCAGCGCATGGATTGATTAGCTCCTGTAGTCCCTTCACAACCTTACTATCGCGAAGCAGTTTCATGCAGGTCTCCAAGAACGTGATAATCATGGATGGGTCCATTTCTTCAACCGGTTTCTCCAGACTTCCTAAGGTAGAGTCCTCGGCAAAACTTTTCTTTGCTTCCATAAATGTTTCTTTTGCACGTTCCAGATCAAACCCTATCTCTTTTTCTAGTGTTTTGCAGACCCACTCACCCTCTGCAGGTTGCTTCCCTTTATCCTCACCTGTCGTCGTTCCACTCCATAGCATAATTTTTACCTTAAGGTCTTCCTCACGAGGCTCAACCCTCATCATATGTAGGTTCTGAGTCAGTTGCAAAGGCTGCACCCCCTTTTTGTGAATCTTAGCCAACAATATAGGGAAATCCTCAGTTGCATGGTCAAACTGAGTACAATAGCGACATTACAGTCACGTCGGATTCGGGCAGTCTCTCGTGTAGTTTCCTGATCCTCCACAATTGTAACAAATAAGATACCTTCGACCTCTATCAAGCCCTCCTCCACCTCGGCCTCACTCGTGCCCGTGATAATCACCTCGCACTCCTCCAACACCTTGGTTCGGAGGCCGCGTTTCTACCTGCACCCTATATACAAGTTTCCTATCCATCATTAATTCGTAACTATGGAAATTGCGTTCGTCATGACCTACTTATTGACAGAAATTGTAGAAGAGCTATTGTGGCGTCTGTATGAATTTCTGCAGCAAATGGCAATTATCGGTTGCATGTTTCCCAGCTACCTGGCATATAGCACACCATAGCACAAGCCCTGCACTTGGCCATGCTACAGCCTCCGAAATTAGAGGTATTGGTCCCCCTGCTGCAACATAATTCACAAAGACTGGATATTGATCCTTGTCATGCCCCTGACCTTTACATTCCAGGCACCAGACTTCTTCGCGCGCCTCTAGCCAAGCTATTTTGTCTTTCTTCAAGCTTTTCATTTTGAAGAAAAGGTTCTGTAACTGCACGTGAATCTGTTGAACCCCCAGATTAGCATCCAGCATTGGTGTCTCATGCAATTTCATTGTGATTTCGAAAGTTTCCGCTTGGGTCCCAATCTTCGATTGTGATAGCGCAACCCTTAGGTGAGGTAGGAGTGAGGCCACAAACCATTCGTGGTGCTGCCCATCAATCATGTTCCTATTGGCTTCACAGATCATACACTTTAATATTTGATCCAAATCCCAAGGTTTCTCCCCAGGCTTCATCACGATCCCCTTGAATCCCACAATGGATTGCTCTTGAGACTTAGGTTTACTAAATTCCCTATTCAACGCAGTTTGGATATCTTCCAACACAGACATCGGGTTATCAGTACTGTACTTAATGTACCACATTAGTGCATGGTCCTGCAAAGCACTAACCAATTTTTCTTTCTTCATTTGATCATCCATGATACCCTGAGCTTCCCATACTTCCTTCGCGACGAACCAAAACTGGTTCAGATCTTCATTTCCTACGCCCTTGAACACAGGTAGTTTTATGAAGCTCCCCATGTTGAATAGTGGCAAAGGTGGCAGCAGTGTGGTTGATGGGGTAAGTGGTGGAAGTGAGGATGGAGGCGGTGTGGATGGATGGGATGAGGATGGAGGCAGTGTAGGTATTCTCGGAACCCTTATCTTATCAAGTGAATAGCACTCAACAAGGAAACCTGTGCTGCTCCGTCATCACTCGGAGGAGGCTCAATTAACGGGATATATTTAGGACCTTTTCTTCCTCCATCCCTGAAAGAACTTCCACTTCACATAGCTTAAAACATCAATGTAACTGCATGACCCACTTCTCACATAAGAGCATCTTAATCCAATTATTTAATGATTTCAAGTACTTACCTCGCAGCCCCTTGAAGAAGCGGCACTTTTCTTTACTGTAACTGACCAAAGTATTGACTGCGAACTCTATCACAAACCATCCTATGATACGGCCGAGCCAATGATCGACAACATGCACGATCTTATCTTCAGAGGCTTCCAATTTCCTTACTAACTCTAGGGTCCAGAAAATTGGACCATCAAGCCTCCACCTTTCCTGGCCATCTGCCAAGTTCGTGATCCACTCGTATAATTCAACCTGTAAATGACAGAAGAAGATTTCTTGAATTTCTGTGTATAGATATCTGTCCAACCACTGTTCCTTCGCCAATCGCGAATTCCTGTTTTCTTGCACTGCGAATTCGTGGATATTTCTATCCAACCAGTCTTCCATATCCTTCTTAGTTGGATTCCAATGATGCGACATCACACATATCATTATGCAAATCCTGGTCCCAACAACGGAACCATTTGTTGGCTTAAAGGGCCCTGAACCAGGTTCAACGTTAGTCAGCCAAGCAAATCCCTACACTATTGGCCCTTTTGGCATCAATCCGTGGAGTGTGGATTGAAGTCTCACCTGAAGCAATACGGGGGGATGCAGGAATCAAGTTTTCGCACCCTAAGATGTTTGTGATGTCGGTTTTATACCTTAGCTCTACCTTCACACAAATCGATAAGCCCTTAGGGCTTATTAGTCTTTTAGAACCCCCATGAAGGTCTACAATCATCCTTCACATAACCCTAACAAGTGATCTCGACACTTACGCGCCTTTGTAACTACTTTTCTGTATAGTTCCCCAAATTATCTTAAGTGTTTGTCAATTCTATCATGCAATTAAGATTATCTTTGTGTAAAAATATATCTCTACCTGTGTTCATATAACAGAGGAAACATATAGATTCGCGCATCAATTTAACAATAAAATATAAACCCAGTGCTTAACATAACATAATCGCATGTAATTGATAGAAGTAAAATACATGGTAATTTCAGAATACTCTTCTTTATTGATGATCCATATTTTCAGTATAGACTCTGACTAGCCTGCGTGCATAGATGTAGGGGTCTGTGCACTCAGCTGTGGACTTCTACCCTAGGCCTTTAAACACTCAACTGCAGAGTCTCTTTCCTACGCTAAGACTCTCACTCTTAGCTCTTTACAGAATCATCAATGACTCTATCTCCATCAATTAAACTGAACTAACTATCTTAGACTCCTCTAAGACCTCCTTTTTATACAATCCCATGGTCCGCAGACCAAGGGCGGATGTCATCAAGCTGACACAACCTATCTAAACTAAGGGTGGAAACCCTTTTTGGCTCTTGATATATTCATGCTTCCCGATCACAAAATGCTGAAATTTTACATTTTTTTATACAAAATTTGAGCTTTATTCCCCAAACTTGGGCTTTTAACCCCAAAATTGACCCCAAGGGACCTGTTCCGAACAATGATCCTTGCCACAAGTCCAACACTACAAAGGATTCCTGCCATCACCCGTGTTCTTCTCCTTCGTCTAAAATCCCTTTCCTCTTTTAGCTGCATTGAACTTCTTGTGTGGCACTACATTCTCCTTCTTGTTTATATCCTAAAGTTTTCCTCTCTTCTTAGTCCACTTTCCTTTATTCTTCTCATTACCTTTCCAATCCTTCTTAGTCTCAGTCTTGCACTTCGATTGCTCATAACCATGCTTCAACTTTCTGATGGATTCCTCCAATGATCTAGGCTCATCAAATTGAATCTTATCTTTCAATGGTACCAAAAACCCACTAATGAATCTCTGAATATTTTCTTTCTCCTCCTTATGATAAGCCACATATCTCAATAACTCCCAGAATTTTCTAGTATATTCCTCATCAGTCATAGATCCTATCTTCAACACATAAATCTCCTTTTCCCTATCATCTTAGTATCTCTCAGACATATACTCCTTCTAGGAAAGTCTCTTGAACTCACTCCATGTCAACTCCTCTTCTGAAATTATTATGACATTATTTACATCTTCCCACCAAAGTTCTACTTTCCCTTTAAGACTGAAATTAGCTATCCTAGCTTTCATATTTTCTGAATAATCATGCAATCTCAAGAACTTATTCATCCCAGGAAACCAAGCTTCTTCATCTTGTGACTTCTTCATTTATCCATCAAATGTAGGAGGTTTTTCTTTCTTAAACTGCTCTGGAAACTACTGCTTCTCACTCCTATTATACGGATGGTGGTGGTTGTGATGATGAGGTCTTTCTAAACCATAACTATAATAAAACCCATGGTAATTACCCCTCTTGTCAGTTTTATCTAAGAACCTACCATCTCTGATTGTGTCATCCCTTTTTAACTTGTATCTTTATTGAGACTTGCTACCATATACCCCATTGGTCCTTTCCTCTTGTCCATGACTTATCCTAAGTGGTCTGTGTGTCTGCAAATATGATAGACTTTGAAGGATGACTACATTAACTTCTACTTTCTTTTCCTATTCTCTAGAAAGTATTTCATGTGATTGAATGCTACTATCATTATCCACCTTGCAAATTTTCATCTCTGCTTTCAAACTTCTCAATATATCTACTATGTCAAGGGAGTAATCATCGCCATGTTGTTCATATGGCTTGTAGGAAGAATCACGTGAACTGTAGTCCACCATTCTGCTAGTCAATTTGATATTCTTCTTCCTACAAACATACCATGTTAGATAAACCAAATCTAAACATGATCAAACATATCTTAGTGAAGTTCAGGGGAAGTTATCTCATCTGCAAAATTAATCCAGATTAGCATCACACACACACACACACACATATGTATAATGAAACCAACATGTCAATCATCTTAAGATCAACATCGATAACCTCTACATGATGACACAACTGCAACAATGACTATCATAATTCATGCATAATAAACACATATACAACTGACATGCATGCATGACAAACACATTCCACCCATCTAGTCCAAGTGTTGAACCTAGGTGCAATGATACCAATTTTTAGACCCCCCTCCTACATTTTCCCAATTTCAATGGCCTTCTAGGGTAAACATGAGACGAAGAGTTACTCTAACATGACTTAAAATCCAAGCGCCATTTATGGAAGTGGGGTCAAACAAACTAACCAAAAATAAACAACTCACCTCATCCCTGAGGGCTACAAGACACTCAGGGGCCAAAGAATCACCCGAAGTGACCAAACCTTGATTTGGGGCTCCTTTTCACTGAGCTAGACTCCCAACTACATGCATGACAAGGCCTGGGTGAATTTGAAGACCTCCAACCACATGCACAACACTCTCTGAGTGCGGTTGTGATTGAAATTATCTTGTTCAGAGGGCGTTGTCCCAAGATCTAAGCCACAATTCCAAGTCAACCTCCAGACCACTACCCAAATGTTCCTAAAACTTCTTAGTATTATAAATGACATGAAAATAATGCTAAACATACAAACTTATGTCATGAACTTGACCTAGAAGGACTAGAACAAACTAGGCATTTCATTAAACACATACAAAACATGTAAGCTACAGGTCATGAATGCATATCTGATCATAAAGGTATAATATTTATCTGAGAATCAGTGAGAAGGCCCTATGAACTCTTGACATAATTGTGGTAACATTTTCTAGTTCATGCATTCATCAACCAATCAATAACTAAACCATTCATGACAAGGACCATAGATGATACACATCATATAACCATCATATAACCAGAAAATAACCAACATAGAAACCATGGAAACTCAGCCATAATATCGCCAACATAATTGCTACAAATATACATGAATCAAAATAGAAGAATAACTGTTATTAACATATGAAAATACCAACCAGTTAGGGCCTTCCACGTACCACCCCACCATAGATTGGGATGAACCAAATCTTTCTTTCAGCTAATCATCCCCACACCATATTCCAAGCATGAATATGGGATCTCATGAAATAAACCAAGACAAAGCCAAGCTAGGGATTTTAGAGGCTAAAACAACTCAACCCTTAACTAGTGATTCCACCTCATGGTTGGACATCTGATGCAGCCAAACTACATCTTTTCAAAATTCCCTCGTGGACCTATGTGGTATGGCCCACATATCCTTCTTCCATGAAGTGCAACTACACCCTTTACATAATCCAGACTTAACTTTAAATAAATCCCTATTAATTAAATTATCGGGCCCCTCCTTGTTATCAAAACTCACAAAAATTAAGAAAACCTATTTAACCTTCATTTTATCATTCCTATTAAAATAGCCAAACTACTTTATTTACCCAAAATATGAAAAAGACTTCAATACCCGTGGAACCGAAAGGAAACAACACCACAACACATAACCTTCTCGCATCTTCCTTTCTCCCAACCTTTATCACATTAATTCTCCACCATCGATTCTCTTTCTTCTATCCGATGGTTGGCACCTTCCCCACTCGCAAACTAGCTGGTTGATCCTCCACCGTTGATCAAGCTCGCTTGATACAATGGTTGACACTTAATATCGTATGGAATTCTTGTCGATGTTTATCAAGCCGAAAGCACATGAGAAAAGTAGTTTCTCCGTGCTACGTGTCAACTTCTAAGTGGAATCGTGTGACTATCCTAAAATACTGCTTACCTCCTTAAGCCCACGCAAAACATCTTTTGCCTATGAAGACCACTTTACTCTTCTGTTTAACTCCAATGCTTGTTTGCATGCGACTACCGTAGATCTAACGATCAGTTTATCAGACGATCATGATCGGACAATCATGATCTATTTCGGGGTTTATCTGGACTTTTGTCAAGGTTTCTTCATTCTACTAAAATTTAGTGCTTCTGTTGCATGTAGCCCATTTATAATTCATATGTATGTGATTTTGGAACATATATGGCTACTTATAGTTTAGTGTAGTTACACACAGGATTCAGCCTACAACTTAATTAATCAACGAAATTACATCATATAATAATAGATCACATAGAAACAAGTTTTGCACACAACTCTTTCCATTAGTAACAGATTTACATAGTATACAGAACATCTCGCGTTCTGATCAACCTAACACATTGTAACACTCTGCCTACTCTAACACCCTATCTCACAACTTTGTCTAATATCTGACTCTCTCTCCTTTCCTCTCTTTCCCTAACCTATGGCTAACCTCTCGAATTATTCAAAGATCACAATTTATACATAAACGGATTCATGAACCAATTTAGTTCAGATCCAACAATCTCTCACTTCCTGCTAAAGTATCTCTTCAACTCCATTCTTTTCTCAAACAAATCCTAATTAAAGCTTGTAAATCCCTCAAATCCTCACTCTTCCTAGGATTCCTCAACTATCTCTAAAATCTCTTCATTCACGACATATTCTCCATAATTTGAATTTACAACTTAAAATCTCCTCAAACTCAACTAAACTTAGGAAAATAAATAAAATGATTAAGGGAAACCACTCCCTTTAGTAAATGTGAAATAAGATTCATGTGTCTTATAAGCTTGGATGAATGCTCCTGCATTAGACTCCCCAAGTTGAAAAAATTCATGGACTCCTGTTCATGAGTCACCCATTTGCTCCTCTTGCAAACTTCATCAGATTTTATCTTCCAACTGGATGTCTGTCCTCTTTCAATTTCAAGTGCAATTACTACCTTTTCTCCTTCTCCTGGATGCCAAACCTTACTTTGCAACTTGCCATCTCCCTCATAATGTTGCTGCTCCATTTTATCTGCCACTGTTGCTTTAGTCCTTCCATGTTTCCAAATCTTATGTTGCTGCTATTCTCTGTCCTTTTTGATGTAGTTTTCTTTGATTAATTTCTCTTATTTGTTGGTTCTCTTCTTGACTAACTTCTTCATCCACAATTTCTCAATTTTCTCTTTACACTTTGCAACCTTTCATAAACACATGGACCTTACTTGAACTCCACTGTCAACTATCTACTGCACATTCTCCTTTGCCATAGAAACTATGACATTTCTATCCAATTTTACTTCATCTCTGTCCTTTACAATCTGTTTGTTTCACTTTACAACTTCCCCTTCATTGTTATGAAAGACAATCATTTCCTCTATATCATTAGGTTCTCTTAATAACTTTTCTAGCAAATTAGGTCTTCTTTCATATTCAATAAGCATGTCATTTACATATGACTCCTCTTTCCTGTATAAAACAGAATTTCCATCACAATTATCAGATTCAAAATTACTATTCATCCCATTCTCCATAGATAATTCTGTCATCAAATCTTTATGCTTATTTTCTGCAAAATTTATGAATCTGTCAACAAATTTTATTTCAACACTTTCCTCTGCATTACACAATGTTCCTTGTTTTGTCACAAAACTATCATTCAACAAATTAATAGCTAGAATTTCTTTGAGCATATCATCATGAAGTATCCTCTCATCTTCTGTACTTATACCATTGCAACAAAATGATGTTGTTTCATCTTCATATGCATCAAAAACAAAACTCTATTTTTCTATAACTTCTTCATGGTTTATAGACTCATAAAAATAGTAAATTCCAAAATCACATATTTCCTGAACTTCTATATCAATTAACATCATCATGCATTCTTTCACATTTTCCATGATAATTCTATCTTGATCCTCTATTAAAGATGTTTCATTCTGGTTACAAACTCTCATTCGCTTGCCTTCAGCTTCTTAAATTATGTCAAATTCCTTGTCAATGCCATTATCCTCAAAATTATTAAATACATGCTCAAAATACTTTTCTAATCCAGCCATTTCTTCCAGTAATATCACTTCTTCATCAACATGCATAAGCATATTGTCCAATTGTTGTTCATTACCTGTTAAACCTAAAAACATACACAACAGATCAGTTTCAAAAATACAAGTCTCTTCTTTTGAAGCCTCAATGATCGGTTCTTCATGCTTCTCTGAAATATTCTGATTGTCCACTAAGTTATTCAGAAATTCTTCCTCAACATATCTGATTTCTTTTTCATATTAGACTGCAGCTTCTTGACTATGCTTGGCAACTTCATCATAGGTTTGTAGAATTCCTTTCTGCTTTACACAATTCTCTCCATCACTCAGTTTATCCAAGTAAAACAATAATGTCTTCCTCTCTTCTATGATAAAACTTTGATCCTTCAATGTTTCCCTTGAATTAACCTTTTGAGCCGAGTTCTCTGTGTTAGCTTCTCTTCTCTTCACTTCTCCAATCTACAATGCATTCATTTCCTTTTCTTTTTCCATTTCCAATTGGGTTTCTATTCATGTTAATATTCCTTCAAACATGATCCAATAAGTCTTAAATAAGAGAAAACAAAACCATTCACTTATACCTTTCAGTTTTCTCCACCAATTGAAGTCTTGAAATTCTTTATGAATCTCCTTTTGTGTTTTTCTTGTCTCTACCTCTTTCACTTTTTCATGCTCAGTCTCAAATTCATTAAGTGTCATACCTGCAAATTTACATTCACACAAATATTTAATTCCAAAAATAAGAGACTCCCTTGTCTGTGAAGATGCCACCAACACCTTTCTCTTTTGCTGATCTGTATAGATCATCGCTTCATCACTATCTCCTTCCCCAAGGAGAGGTCCTTTCTCTGGCTCACAGATGTATTCTATTCCTTCATTCTCAACTATTCGAAGTATTAATTTCTTAGCAAATAATTCCTTGACAGGCCACTTAACTCTTTTTCCCACATAAAATCCTTATTTCCATTCGTCTCTGATTATTTTTTGTATCGGATTCTTCAACCGATTGAGTTCTGTCTTCATCTCAGCCACCTCTATGTCAAATTCTTCCTTACTCATTCTTTTGAGTCCAACTGCTTTGTCACTCTTTTCTCTCTATCTATGGCTTTCCTCTATACCCTTGTTATGACTAACAATAGTCAAATTCATTGTTTCCTTTGGTGAACTTCCCTTGTTCACTGGTGAGCTGCAACTAGCCCTTCTCTCTTCTGTAACAAGTCCATTAGTTGTTACACATACCAAATCATCCTTTTGGTATCCACTCTTTTCCAGGTTTTCTGCACTAGAACCTCTTCTTCTCCTTGAGCACTCTGGCTCAACTTCCAAAGATGTTGGTTGCTACATCTTCAATTGCTCACTTCCCTTTACCTTCAATAATTTCATTTTACTGTTGGGTACTGCCACCTTTTATCCATCTAAGAGTTCTTCTTGTTTCATCTTCTTTAACATAGCTCATGTGTTATGATGCTGCTATAGCTCATTCTTTCTTTCAGCAATTTTACTGCTTCCCTTGGCCTGCATAATCTTACCTCAAGATCCATCAAGTATCCTTCCAAACCTACCAATTTCCTTCAAAGATAGCTTAAAACTAATTCCATCTTACTTTTCATAATGAACACTTCAGCTTTTAAGATCAATTAGGATTTTATCTGAACTTCATAATATTTATAAAATTCATGGCAGACACTACAAATTTATTTTGACAATGTTTTTATAAGCAAATCTTGTCTTGCTTCTACAAATTTCGAATTTCAATCCTTTTAGTGACTCTTCTATCAGATCTATCAAATCCAGTCTTCAGTCTAACTGTTCCTTCAACCATCAATATCATTGTTTTTAACAATACTTAAACAATCTTCATTCATTCTCCAATTTCCCACAAAATTCTTCAAATCATTTAAATGACTTCAGTACCACAACAAACCACTCTTCTATTTGACTTTAAGTTCAAAACCAATAATTCAATCAACTTACATTTAAACATTACTAAACATTGACTCCTCTACTTTTTCCCTTGCTTCCGTTGTGTCTCTGATTTTTCTTTTCATATGCTTTCTTGATCTCTAACAGCTTTAACTTGTGAGCTGCAATCAACCTATGCAATACAAATGCTTCACCAAGCTTTTCTCCTCTGAGCTCACTCTATTAGCATTTCTCTGGTTCTTCCCTCTGGAACCATATGAGCACCCCTTGCTCTAGGTTGTTGCAAATCTCCTCACCTCCTCTGCTATTACACTGCACAAAATAAAAAATTCAACACTTACCAAATCACAACATAACTTTACCTCTACATAGAATCTCCTTCTGCTCTAATACCACTTTGATGCAACCAAACTGCATCTTTTCAAAATTCCCTCATGGACATATGTGGTACGGCCCACATATCCTTCTTCCATGAAGTGAAACTACACCCTTTACATAATCTAGACTTAACTTTAAATAAATCACTGTTAATTAAATTATCGGGCCCCTCCTCATTATCAGAACTCACAACAATTAAGAAAACCCGTTTAACCTTCATTTTATAATTCCTGTTAAAATAGTCGAACTACTTTATTTACTCGAAATATGACGAAGACTTCAATACCCGTGGAACTGAAAGGAAACAACACCGCAACACATAACCTTCTCGCATCCACCTTTCTCCCAACCTTTATCGCATTAATTCTCCACTGTCAATTCTCTTTCTTCTATCTGATGGTTGGTGCCTTCCCCACTTGCAAACTAGCCGGTTGATCCTCCATCGTCGATCAAGCCCACTTGATCCAATGGTTGACGCTTAATATTGCGTGGAATTTTTGCCGATGTTTATCAAGCCGAAAGCACGTGAGAAAAGCAGTTTCTCCGTGCTACATGTCGGCTGCTAAGTGGAATCGCATGACTATCCCAAAATACTGCTTACCTCCTTGAGCCCACATGAAAACAACTTTTTCCTATGAAGATTTCTTTACTCCACTATTTAACTCTGACACTTGTTTTCACGTGACTACCATAGATCTAACGATCAGTTGATCAGATGATCATGATCTATTCTGGGGTTTATCTCGACTTTTGTCAAGGTTTCTTCACTCTACTAAAATTTAGCGCTTCTGCTGTATTTAGCCCATTTCTAATTCATATGTTTGTGATTTTGGAACATATCTGGCTACTTACAGTTTAGTGTAGTTACACACAGGATTCAACCTACAACTTAATTAATCAACGAAATGACATCATATAATAACAGATCACACGGAAACAATTTTTGCACACAAATCTTTCCATTAATAACAATATTTACATAATATATAGAACATCTCGCGTTCTGATCAACCCAACACATTGTAACACTTTGCCTACTCTAACACCCTGTCTCACAACTCTGTCTAATCTCCAACTCTCTCTCCTTTCCTCTCTTTCCCTAACCTATGGTGAACCTGTCGAATTATCCAAAGATCACAATTTATACATAAACAGATTCATGAACCAATTTAGTTCAGATCCAACAATCTCTCACTTCCTCCTAAAGTATCTCTTCAGATCCATTCTTTTCTCAAACAAATCCTAATTAAAACTTGTAAAACCCTCAAATCTTCACTCTTCCTAGGATTACTCAACTATCTCTAAAATCTATTCATTCACGTCATATTCTCCACAATTTGAATTTACAACTTAAAATCTCCTCAAACACAACTAAACTTAGGAAAATAAATAAAATGATTAAGGGAACACACTCCCTTTAGTAAATGTGAAATAAGACTCATGGGTCTTATAAGCTTGGATGAATGCTCCTGCATCAACATCACTAACACCAACCAGATCAGTCTCTAACCAAGTTGTCCAGGGCTCTAGAAACTAGTATCTCAACCCATATCCTTCCAGGGCTCTAGGAACTAGTAGCTTAACCCACAACCTTATAGGGCTCTAGATCATTTGTCCAACCTCGCTCTAGGGACTAGGAACTCAACCCACTAAGGGATCCAAATCGTTTATCCCAAACTAGGTTCCAGGACTAGTAACTCAATCGAAGTTGTTCTAGTGCTTCTAGAGCATTTGTTCCAACCCACAACCATAAGGAATTATGAGCACCAACTACAAAAACAATCAAGTAGAAAAACCCACAGGGCCATGGCTATCTAGGAAATGGAAAGGCAAGGCTAAAGCGATTGACAATCCAGGAAATCCTCCATGCCAATGAAACCACATAACTAGATAATCTCATGGATACCCCAAGCATCCATAATTCATCAAGGAAATCACACATGTAACCGATTACCTACAAATAAATCCATCTATACTCATTGATCCACTTGCTCCCTTGCACTTTCTTGCTTTCCTTTTCCTTCTTTCTCCAAATCCAATGTGTGCCAAAGTTCTCCAAGAATGCTCCAAGGTTTCTCTAAGTGTGCAATAGTATGAGAGAATGAAAGAATATAAGAGAGCTCCAAAGCCAGTCTCACAAAAATCCCAACTAACAAAAGCTATGAACTAATCCTCATAAGCCTTTTTACCATTGAGGCCTCTATTTTCTTCATTTTCCTCTATTTTCCCTTCAATTTTCGTTACATGAAAATTTGTGACCTTTCACCTTCCTTTTCTCCTATTTTCCTTTATTTTCACAAATAAATGCCAATTATTGCCACTTTGCCTTTTTCAATTTCCATATCCATTAATTAATCGCCAGCAATACCTATCACAATGTTTGTCCAATATTTATATTGGAATACATGTCCCATGACCTTGGTCTTATTTTTATTTACATAGAAAATCAACCAGGCGCTATTACAGAACTCTCAGCTTCCTTATTATAATTTTTTTTCTCTAATTACCATGGTAAAAATACCATGGGTCACTAAAATACTATGGGTCACTTCTTAATAATAAAGTGATTTTTATATGCTTTATTTCAAAAGTCACTCATAATCCCATTTTTAAATTTAATTACTTATTATCACCTTTAAGATGGCATTAAATAATTAAATTAATTTTCTTATTTATTTTAGTCTTGAAAAGGGACATTAAAAATTCAAGCATACCCTATTGCACTATACCATGGTTTCCTATGCCTATATCCTCTTAATCAATCTTTTGTTCAACCACATTTCTAGCTAATCAAATTGATTTAAATGAGAAATAAATCTTATGATATGATCATATTCAAGGAAGAAAATTGGAATTCAAATGGATCACCATGTATGATATATTATTCCCAAACATGTTGGTTACTTCTACAAGAAACTAAGAAAGTTGATCAAGTAGTGGTTTTCAAGGTAGGTGAAAGGAATGCATACCCATGGAAAAATATAAAACAAAATTTTAATGATGATCCACAACTATTTTCACCATTTTTTGCCAAAATTAGGAGAATTTGATTGCTTATATTAAATATCCATGAAACCATTGAGAAATGGCAACAAGAAATTCCAGTTTATTTTGTCCTTGAATTAAACTGTGAATTAAAATTGAATTCTATTCTCATAGCAACCTGTAAATAGTTAATTAAGTTTAATTGAGTTAATTCTCTTAGTAATTTTGAGTTGGAATTCTTTATGTAGTCATGTATATGTTGTCCCTAAATTTTAGGGGTCTAGGATGAGTTTATTTGAGTTGTAATTAGATAACTTAGTTTGATTGAGTTATAGACAGTTAAACTAGTTCTATTTTTTTGTGGAACTAGTAGAGGTCTAGTAGTGAGTTGGTGCACTAGTGCATCCTCAGTGCTACTCCAGAAAACTAGAGATTCAATCAAGAGAAACTCATGCATGTTAGTTCATAGAAAGACCCAATTGAGACTAGAGTGCAGGGACAATGTACTATGAGTTGTAGAATGATCCAAGTTGTACAGATCATGAATGCAATCAGAAGAGGACCTAGATTTGGATTGCAAAATTATGGAAGAAGGAATTCCTAATTAAATATGGGTTATTCATCACATGAATTATGTAAGGAAATAGGGGCTCAACAAGCAGCAAAAATTGGCTAAGTGTTGGTCAGTGCGGGCTTGTGAGGGAGAGAGTTGATCATACTTATGCTGAATTGTTCTTGTGCAAAAAATATTTGTATTATCACTCAGATTTATGATTAATGCAATAGATAGTCAGGGCTTTGAGCAGTGGCTTTCCCTAGAGAAATAATTATTTTATGTGTCTGTGACTATCTTCCTCTTGTCGATTATTCTTTTCATCAATTCTTGGTTTCCGTTGTTTAAAGAGTAGGGTAGATTCTTGTCTTTTGTTTTAGTACATTACATGAGTTGTGGATCTACAGGAAAATCTACATGGTATCATAGTTGAAGACAGTATACTAGAGGATATTTCGAAGTTTTGATTTTTGGGTTACATGTGAAATTCGAATTTGCAATACATACTTAAGGATCGACATATGGCATTCTACGGTTTGTGTCTCGAGTATGCCTTGGAAGGTAGCTCAAAATATATAGCCTAGAAGGAAAACATAGAGGTTGTGTTGGAGGAAAATGGCTTGAAGGAATTCGTTGATCAAGAAATTCCTAAGCCAACAACATGAGATGCACAAAATATGGCTGAATGGAAGAAGTGTGTGGCAAAGGTGAGGCGGATAATCATTGAGGGATTTTGAGGCCACATTGTCTCGAGTTGCCATGGGAATGAAACTTTGTATATTATGTGGAAAGCATTGACAAACCTATTCCAGGAAAAAAAATGACCATAGGAAGTTGGCACTGAAAGACAAACTTTGAAAAATCAAGATGGAGAAAGGTGATACCATTCCAAAATACTTGACCAAGTTCACTCAATGTTTTGATGAGCTTGGAAGTGTTGGAATAAACATTGTTGAGGATGATATGGTGAGCCCAGCTCTCCTAGGCCTTCCCAAGAGTTGGAATGACTATTAGGACTCTGTCAATGAGAGTGAGAATCTTCCAGATTGGTAATGACTGTGGTCAAATTTGATGCAGGAGGAGATTAGAAGGAACACCATAGATGGTTCATCATCAAAGACTAATGATGAGGAAAATTTTACCTTAGTGAGTAAGGAAAGGAAAGGGAACAAAAAGGCGTCCCATTCAGAATCAGATTATTGCAATGGAGATAAGAAGAAAGACATGACAAAATTTAAGTTCTTTCATTTTCATGAGCTGGGCCATTTTTCTACAAATTTTCCATTCAAGAAGTCCAAGAAAAAGTCCTTAGGAGGAGCGAAAGGTGAGGCTTTTCCCCCTCAATTCGAATTGGACTTTACTCTCATTACATGCATGGTGTCATCAATGATGGGTAGTGTATGGCATCTTGACAATGGAGCTTTGTTCCACATGACTGGTGACAAGTAGTTGTTCAGTGACTTGGAGGAGAAATATCTCTAGATGCATATCGAGATGGGTGATGACGGGAGTTATAGTGCTACTAGATTGGGCACGATTAATTTTTAGAAGGAGCAAGTTGCTCCTCTCACCTTGAGGGATGTTATGTGTGTAATCGAGTTGAAGAAGAACGTAGTATCAATTTCCATTCTTGAGGATAGAGGCTACGATGTGATCTTCTCGAAAGGAAAGACGTTCCTTCAACACATAGCCACAGGTCAAGTAAAGAAGATAGGTGTTATAGACATATTTGGGCACTTCAACCCCAATCACATATGTCCATAAACCAAGGGCTTCTAAACCCCTAAAAGTGTTGTTTCATACCCTAAAGGATCAAGGTCAACTGATTACATCATTTCCCAGAAGTTCTCCCTGAAAAATTGCTCAGAACTGGTCAAAACTGGACCATACAGACTGCTCTATGCTAAGGGTGCGATGCATCTCACCTGTTACACATAGAGGGTGTGATGCATACTGAAAATCCCTTTTGTAGGGTGTGATGAGTGAGAGCAGACAAATGGCAGAGGCAGTTTGCTAGGTGGAAACCCAGAGAATCTTCTAGAAACTGCTCTTATGACACTTGCCTCTTTGAATTCGCCCAGGGATGAGTACGAGATCATGAAATATCCAAGTGGAACCAAGAACTATCAGTGAAATGACACTAATCAAAATCCCAAAAGATGACTCACCACCCTGCAAATATCTATATATGGATCCCTCATCCTAGAGATCCAGAGGCTGGAATTTTGTATTTTGTAAGGAAGTGTTGTTGGTTTCTCTATGAAGCATTGTATTGTTGGGTGATCTAGCTTTTCATGAGGTGAAGAGGGCTTTCATGCTAGGAGGATGGTGCTAGATCAGAAAGCTGGGTTGTAATCCTCTCTTCTACTACTTCTATCAATAAAGCTATTTGAGTTTTCCTCCATATACTTGTATATCTCTTAATCTTGTATTTGTTTATGCATGTGTGGTTAATGTACATCTGATCCTATATTTTTTATGGTTATAGATCGCTATGCTTTGATGGCATTTTGTTGCTTTCACTCTACAGGTGTTCTTTGAAGCGGCACAAGTGAGGAAGGAGTGGCGAAGCTCTATTAAAGGAGGGAGGAAACAAGCAAAGACTGAGGTTGGTACTCTCTGCTTCTCTCTCATCTATCTCTCATAAAGGAAAACACAAGTTTCTTTGAACTGTTTGTTTCTACGATAGCTACCCGTCTTAGTGGGACTAGCAGCTCTAAATAGACACTAGTTTTCCCGGAAACAAAATGGCGACCATACTGGGGAGCGAATAATTGTTTTGTTTGTTACTGTTGTTTGCTTTATAAACTACAAACGAAGCCTGAAGTTAAGATAGCTAGCCTTTGAACTGCTTTTTCTATGCAACTGCAAAGTAGATCAATGCTACTTCAGTCAATCTCCGAGTTGGTTTATGAACTAAACATCTGACTTGAAAACATCCTAAGAGCCCTGGTGGTAGCTCAGTAACCTCATTAGATCAGCACCTATACTTTGTTTTTATTGTCTATCATAAGCTCAGCCTAAATCCCTGAACTTAGCTGCAAACGTGAGTGAAAACCAAGCTCAATCTCGTCCCTAGACCATCACACTATCTCTCATTGGCAGTCTGGATGCATCACACCTCCCATGTGTTGCAAGTGAGATGCATCTCTATTTTCCTTAAGGATAGGTGCGATGATTGAATGAGACTATTTCTTCCTCCATGTTTTGGTTTTTTCTTCATTGTTTTCAGCTCTATTCAAGAGTTTTGTTGTCTATGATCAGTATATCACTATTGAAACTGTTGTTGGGAAAAGTATCCAATACGGAATGACCCTATCCCACTCTAAGGGTGATAGTACCTCAGAAACAACCGAATGCAAAGCTATTCAAGATTACTTCTTTATGAGATGTAAGAGAGGGGAGAAAGAGATCCACTAACCGTTGTCTTCCACTAATGATTGATCCAATCTTCTCTCTTTGTTGCTTGCTCCCAGCTCCTTGCTCTTTCACTGGCCCAGCTACACCAAGATCCTGCAAAATAACAAGAAGGGGAAACTACAAGAAGCATAAATTCATAATTGATTCAAGGATTAGAATAAATCAAATATACAAGTATCAATACGCCATTGAGACACATGCATATAGAAGAACCTCAAATGCTTTATTAATGGAAGAAGTAAAGTTCTGAGAGTGTTACAACCATAAGAGGCCCAATCCAGCAACACCTCCCAGCAGAAAGAAATCTCCTCTTCACCTCCTTCAAGAAAATCACCCAATAGTTCTATACTCAAACCAACAGCACTTCCTTACATTCACAAGATTCCAGCCTACCTAGACCTCATGAGAGAGCTCTATATATAGGAGATTTGGAGAAAGGATGAGTCAGCTTGACCTTGGCATGGAGCTGACTAGTGTCCTCTCCCACTTCAGTTATTCTTCAGTTCTTGAGTCCACTTGGAGGTTCTTGCTTCCACTTGGAGATTTAGATCCTCTTACTCATCACAAGGCGAATTCCCTGATCCAAGTGTCATTTTGGAAGCTTCCTGGGCATTTGACACCTTGAGGAATGACTGTGCCACTTGGCCAATCTCGCCCAGCGCAGGTAGCCTTCATTAGAGTTGACATTCAACGCAGGTACAGAGTGGAGCAGTTGACATTCAGCGCAGATGCTCAGTGGAGCAGTTGACATGATCCAGAATTAGCTTGTTTTTGAGTGTTTTCAGGTGGAGAACTGATATTTAGTGCTGTGGTTTGCTGACCTTGTTCCTCTAGGGGTAGGAACAACATGTTTAGGGACTTTGGATCCCTTAGATTATTGACATTTCATGCTTCATGTTGTAAGGCACAAAAATGTCTATAACAGAAACCTTCTTCCTTTACATTATTCAACCTCCATTGATAAGGAATTCTAAATGTTTTTTATGTATTTTCCATCATTTACAGTCCTCCTTTGCAAAAAGTAGCTTAATCAAACTGGCGTCTTTTGATTTGAAAGTGTTGCAACTGTCGTTTTCAGTCAAGAAAAAGAGTGTCGTAAAGTATTCCTCTTTTAGATAGTCAATTACAATTTTGCCATTGTATTTGATTTGAATTGTCAATTCTTTGAAGTGTCGAAAATAGTTTTCCATTCAAAAATGAAAGTGTCATCTTAGTCTTCCTTTCATTTTTGAAAAGAAATTGCTAAAGTGTCGCTTTGAAGAAAAGTAGTTCAGATCTGTACTTAGTTTTCTTTTTGTCATTCTCACATTAAGAAAATGGAAAAAACAAATACATTCATGTGCATTTGTGTTTAGAATGCATGCAGAAATTGATTTAGGAAAAGTGCATTTAGAGTGTGCTCTCTGCTCTATGTTGAAAGAATTTTACTCTTCTTTCCTTAGTAGCTAGGATTTTCATTGCTAAAAGAAAATAAATGACTGTTTATCATCTTAGATTGCATATTTAGGAATTGTATATCTACATCACGCGGTGAACCTTGAAATGCAAAATTCTTAAGAAAGATAAACTATAAAATAAACCTCAATGAACATAAAAATGCTTTGGAACCTAATGCACAACATCTAGAAGTCTAGGCTAGAGACATATTCTGGTGTCGTAAAGCCTGGTAACTAGCGTTTTCATCGTAAGTTGGGTGATTCCTCCTCTTTGATACGACAAGTGCCAGTACAGACTTATGCTCCCATGTATATATAGTGGGAGACCACAATAGGCTATATCCTTTATCCTTAGGAAGCCGTGTCTGCCGCCCTATCGATCGCAATGCACTCAACACAGCATTCAGGAAGATTGACTGTCATATGTAAAAGTATATTTCAGTTTTGCAATTGGTTTGGTAATCCCTCTATCTAGACTTCTAGAGTAGTCACTTTCGTTCCTTTTCAGACTCCTTAAAAGAAAAGGTCCATCTGAGCACTTGTCACTTCAAACTCATTAAAAATCGAAGGCGACTAGAGTCATCTTTAGCTTTTTCTCGACTCTTAAAAATCGAAAAAGAAAGTTGTGTGAAAGCGTCATAAAATTTATTTTAATCGGAATAACATCATTGTTCCCTCATTTGTCTTAGGTTGAGAAAATGAAGTCCACCAATCAAGGATTTCCCTTTGGGGGGAATCCTAGTCCTTTCTCCTCTTGGGGAGATATTGGTGCTCTATACATGGCTACATTGTCCCTCCCAGGACTCACAATTGGCCTGCTAGTATGGCTATTCTTGACCTTTGTCGTTCAAAACACCGTAATTCCTTAGCAATAAAATCAACAACTAGATGATACTGTAGTTGCTCCCCCACCTTCTACTTTGTTTGTTTCTCCCTCTCCTTCTTCCTCTTCGCTTGGTGAAACTAGTAACACTAAAAAACAAGTAACTGAGAAGAAGAAGAAAGGGAAGGAGAAGAAGAAGAAGAAGCCAACGGTGAAAGGAGGCAACCATGCGTTGTCTGGAAAAAATCCACACACTGCACCATCCAAACCTAAATCTCCATGTGTCATTTGCAAAGGAGAACACTATCATCGAGATTGTCCTTGCATCTTGCGGATCTTGAGAGACTGGTCTCCTCGCTTGCACAATCCGGTGTCTTCAACCTCTGTCGATCATGTTGAGAGTACACCGTCAACTGGTGAAAATGAATTCAATGGACAAAAAGGAAGATCTAAATTTCCTTGTATATTGTGCAAAGGCGATCATGCCCTCCACTGTTGTCCTTTCTTGGACAAAGCTAAAAGAGTCTTGGATAACCGTCCTGCTTCACCGTAGTGACTTCCACCTAGATACAAGAAACTCTTGCCAAGTCCATCGCTAGTTGAAAATCTGACTGACACACCTCTGTTGTCAGTCAAAATGCCTATCATTGAAGATAAACCCTCTAAGTCCACACCAGACGAAAGTCAATAGGTCAGGACGGCAGTCGACCCAGTCTTGTCTTTAGAAGGTCCACCTTCAAATGATATAGTCTCCAAAGAGAACGAGAATGACACCATTCAAATTCTTTTTGTTAACACAGAATCCAATGAACATGGGGGAAATCTACCCATTCCTTTACCGTAGGAAGGAAGTTCCTCAGTTCAAGAGATTCATCCGGCCATTTATTCGGTCCCTCCTCCAAGCAATCTAGTCATTTCCTTTGATAGGAATCTACTAGTGAGACCCCGCCTACCATCTAATGTACCATTCCGAATCATAGTACAAACTTACAGAATGATCATGGTTGGCACTATCATAGATGAAGGGGCTTCCGTGAGTATCCTTTCCTCAAATTCTTGGAAAGCGCTTGGTTTGCCATCGCTTCTACCTGAGATTTGAAATCTGTCAAGCTTTAATAAAGGAACTAGGCGACCGTTAGGGATCCTTCCAAATTTTCCTATAACTTTGAGAAGGAAAACCGTTCATCTAAACGTGATGGTAGTCCAAGGGCCTCTAGATTACAATCTACTCCTTGGGTGTGACTACATTTATAGCATGGGAGCTATTGTTTCCACACTCTTTCAGGTGATGTGTTTCCCATATCAAGGCAGAATGGTCCAACTTGTTGACCAGCTTTCATTCCCTGGTTCAAACACAGCTACTTGTCAAATGCCATCCCTAACTAGTCTTTTTGCACAAGGAATGTCTCATCAACATCCAATCCATCCACCTGATGACCGCGAGTGATTCGGTGAATATGACTAAACCCAGGGGCATGTGCCCTGGCCTGCTTCGGCAGAAAAACCCTAGATATAAGATAGATTTCTGCATAGGATATATGACCAATCTGACACACCCGTCCATTTAGGAAAATTGGATCAGTCTAGAAAAATATTTCCTCGTCGAAGGTTATGTGATTGGAAGCTCACACCATTCACCTTTGTCTATTTCGATGGACAAAGCCAAGGAAGTGTTTTGTCTGCTCCGCGGACGAAACAATCTTGCTTTAATGTAATAACTTCCATATGGTAACCTAGAAACTCTGCTTTTCTTTATACCTGGGGGCATGCAAACCTTTTTTACGCAAGTGAAAAGCAACCAGCGTAACTCTAACCCCGTAGTTTTTACTAACTTCAACTGCTTAAGTTAGGTGATTGGTCTGGTCAACCATTCACCTTTGTTGGGACGAAACTATCCAACCTAACCTCAATAGTTCATTAACCTTAGGACAGTAGTTGGTCGTTCCTAGCTTGCATACAAAAGGCTCCAAAGCAAAGTTTCGCATGGGGCAAGCTCCCTAAAAAATGAACCTACCAATGAGAGACATCCTTATTATACGATTGACACGAGCAGGTTTACGTGAAGTTCAAGCTTGTTAAAAAATAAACCTAGCAATGAGCATATGTTCCCCCAGAGTTCAAGCTCATTAAAAAAATGAACCCACCTTCGATAAATAACCTTTGTGATCGCATTGCTATCAGCTTTTGAGCCTTAGTCGTGTTCTTACCATCACCTCCACTTTTTAGTCGATCATACACCTCCACTTGATTGTTTACCCTTTTGAGGAATAGTTGCGACGAGTGATTCTGTAAGCCACCTTCTTTACACTGCCGTGATTGAAAATTTCCAAACTTACCTGGAACCAGTTGCTACCCGAAAATATCACTCGTTCCTCAAAAACAAGTCTCTTTTAAGCTCTTTTTAGACTCGTAAAATATAAAAAGATTGTCAAGAAATTGGCCTCTCCAGCTCATTAAAGTGATTGGAAGTGCCATCCCTCCTCTATATTTTAATCTTTTTGGACTTGAGGGATCATTACACAAAAAGATCGAGTGCTTGTCTTTTTCGGCTCGCTAAAGTGATCGGAAAAGTCATCCCTTTCGTATTATTTTATACTTTTTCAGAATTAAGGGATTATACTACGAAAAAGGACTACTGGAGTTTCCTTTCCGTCTCTTTTCAAACTATTTAAAACTGAAAAGGACTGAGTTTTATTTGTCATTAAACTCGTTAAAACAATAGCGACAAACTTGTCCATACAGACAAGAGTGAGTTTCACTGTCACTAGGCTTGCTAAAACATAGCGATAGGTTTGCCCGAAGGGAAAATTATAGAACAAGCATATGATATCCTCTTCAAGCTTGACAAAAATAAAGAGGTACTGGTCAGCGATGACTGGGCAAAATTGGGAAGAAAACTTGAAGAACTTCATTGGTAGCATGTTGCTCTTGAACATGACACTTTCACTCCATCACCATGATTGAGTCGGGTTGGGTTATTCCGTTCACCGGTCATATCACCATTGGTCCTCCGTACCATCCATTTTTGGGGTTAATGCTACCAATCCATTTTAGTGTCACCGATATGTTCAAGAGAAGTCACTTAGAGAATTCACCAACCCAGCTTATGCCTCATCCACTGCAATACCTTCACACTCCATTTTTCATGACCGCCACCCTGAACCTTGTATCATTAGATCGTTTTCACCTCCACAAAATCATTTGCTCTGTTCCATGTCATAGATGTGTGATTCATTAAATCCCTCCTACGATGGGTCACTTCTTGTCGACATCAGCTCATTACCTGAGAAGTTGACCTAGGAACAACCCTTTCAGTACTTTGAAGCTTGCATGCCTCAACGACAAGTTTCTCACTTCCGCCAACAGGTTTTGCATCAATGGCCTTCGACCGAAAGATTTTGCATGGTGTTCAACATTGACTCATGTATTCACACCACGTGAATTGTACTGTAGTACCTTGAGGGTCATTATCATTATCGATGATTCCTCTCGCACCTGTTAACAGCTTACATCATTGGCTGGTAATCAGGCGATGTTTTTCCATGTTCGACTTCAGAACATCTTTTCACATGGATCGACTTGTACTTCGAGCGAAGATTGAACGAGTTTGAAGACCTCGGATCTAGTTTCATCCATCCGGGTTGTGATATATTCAGGCAAATAAAGACATCAAATGTACTCCATAGCTGAACAGATAATCATCCAAGCTAAGGGATGATGGCTCTACCAGAATCATTAGTCTGCCACACAGACGATTGTCTGTCCTATGTGAAAATGAATTTATAAAGCCAAGCATGGGAATGCCCGCCTCAGCTAGATCATGAAAATATTATGAAGATAATGTATTGTATTGTATCTTATTACAGGTCACCTTCCAGTTCGAAAAACCTCGGATCCTCATGATAAAGCATTTCACCCGACATCAGAAGATTTACGACCTCATGCTTTAGGGGGCAACTGTTATAGACATATTTGGGCATTGCAACCCCAATCACATATGTCCATAAACCAAGGGCTTATAAACCCCTAAAAGTGTTGTTTCATACCCTAAAGGATCAAGGTCAACTGATTACATCATTTCCCAGAAGTTCTCCTTGAAAAACTGCTCAGAACTGGTCAAAACTGGACCATACAGACTGCTCCATGCTAAGGGTGTGATGCATCTCACCTGTTACACACAGAGGGTGCGATGCATACTGAAAATCCCTTCTGTACAGTGTGATGAGCGACAGCAGACAAATGGCAGAGGTAGTTTGCTAGGTGGAAACCCAGAGAATCTTCTAGAAATTGCTCATATGACACTTGCCTCTTTGAATTCGCCCAGGGATGAGTAAGAGATCATGAAATCTCCAAGTGGAACCAAGAAATATCAGTTAAATGACACTAATCAAAATCCCAGAAGCTGACTCACCCCCCTGCAAATATCTATATATGGATCCCTCATCCTAGAGATCTAGAGGCTGGAATTTTGTATTTTGTAAGGAAGTGTTGTCGGTTTCTCTTTGAAGCATTGTACTGTTGGGCGATCTAGCTTTTCATGAGGTGAAGAGCGCTTTCATGCTGGGAGGATGGCACTGGATTAGACAGCTGGGTTGTAATCCTCTCTTCTACTACTTCTATTAATAAAGCTATTTGAGTTTTCCTCCATATACTTGTATATCTCTAAATCTTGTATTTGTTTATGCATGTGTATGGTTAATGTACATCTGATCCTATATTGTTTATGGTTATAGATCGCTATGCTTTGATGGTATTTTTCTGCTTTCACTCTACAGGTGTTATTTGAAGCGGGACAAGTGAGGAAGGAGTGGCGAAGCTCTATCAAAGGAGGGAGGAAACAAGCAAGAATCCAAGCGAAAGACTGAGGTTGGTACTCTCTGCTTCTCTCTCATCTATCTCTCATAAAGGAAAACACAAGTTGCTTTGAATTGTTTGTTTCTAAGATAGCTACCCGTCTTAGTGGGACTAGCAGCTCTGAATAGACACTAGTTTTCCTGGAAACAATAGGGATTCGAGTTAAGAATATCTATAAGCTGGAGGTAGAGGATTGTGCTACTTTGAGCACAAAAGATGAGAAGCTGCAAAGGCAATACGTTGGCGAGTTGTGAGACAAGTGATTGGGCCACTTGCATCATGGAGCTTTGAAAATCATGCAACAGATCTCTACTAGTCTTCCCAAAGGTACGCTAGAGAAAGTTGATACATGCAAGGGGTGTACTTTGGGAAAATACACCAAGGCTTCCTCTCACAACAGAGACAGTTGAGTAGAGGCGATTCTAGAGTGATTCCATTCAAATGTGTGTGGAACATTCTCGACAACATCCATGGACAAACGCATGTATTATGTTATATTTGTTTATGACTTTTCTTGTAAATGCCGGATATTTTTCATGCAAAAGAAGGATCAAACTTTCATAAAGATTTTTGAATTTAAAGCATTGGTTGAAAAAGAGTCTGGAAAGAAGGTTAAATGTCTTAGGAGTGATAACGGTGGTGAGTATGTATCAAATAAGTTTAAGAACTTTTGTGCAACATAAGGGATTAAATGGGAGTTGACAATACCCCATAACCCATAGTAGAATGCGGTGGTCGAGAGGAAGAACAAAAGAATTGTAGGGGCAGCACAGGCGATGTTGCATGATTAGGACCTATCACTACACTTGTGGGTTGAGGCATGAAACACATCGATTTATTTGCAAAACCGTAGCCCACATCGGATTCCTGGGATGAAGACACCAAAGGAGACTTATTCTGATAAGAGACCAGATGCTAGTCACTTCATGATTTTTGGGTCATCGATATATTTCCATGTGACCAAAGATGCATAGAAGAAGCTTGAGCTGACAATAGAGTTGGGGATATTTGTGGGGTACACTGATACACCTCACAACTATCGGGTGTACTTGTCGACCAACAGGATGCCATTGATTCGCAGGGATGTCAGATTCGATGAGGAGAAGGCCATGCAAGTTTCCCTTGAGAGAGAGCTTGAGATACATGTAGTTTAGGAGATTTTAGCTCCTAACATTGAGGAGCCTCAAATTGATGTGGATCAGCCACATGTAGAGGATCCATGAGTGGAGACATCCACTCAGGCAGAGTCTTCCAGAAATGGGAGAAAGCACACTAGAGAGGCTGACAGATTATTGCATGACGCACCGGACATTGTGGGAGCACCCACATCTTAGGGCAAGAAGAGGAGGTCACCTGAGAGGTACACTAGATACATGACTCTTATGAGCAGATGTGTTGAGATAAAGCCATCTTCCTTTGAGGAAGCAGTTTAACAACCAGTTTGGGTTGATGCCATGGTGGAGGACTATGACTCCATAGTTTGTAATAGTGTTTTGGATGTGGTCCTGAGACTAGAGGACAAGTCAGTTGTGAACTCCTGATGGATTTACAAGGTGAATAAAGCTATAGTAGTAGTGTGGAGAAGCATAAGGCCAGGTTTGTAGACTGTGGGTTTTCACAGGTAGAGGGGATTGACTATGATGAGACATTTTCTCCTCTTGCAAGGTACTCATCGATCAGATCTATATTGGAACTATCAGAGAAAATGGGTTGGAAGATACATTAGATTGACATAAAGACAACCTTCTTTAATGGCATGATTGAGGCAAAGGTGTACATAAAGCATCCTGAAGGTTTTGAAACCTTCGACCTTGAGTCGCATGTGTGCTGGCACAAGAGGGTGTTGTATGGGCTAAAGCAAGCACCCCAAGCTTGGTACACCAGGATTTATAGCTACTTCACTGGGTTGGGCTTAACCAAGAGTGAAGCGGATGTGAACCTGTACCACATAGTGGTGGAAGGTAAATTGTTGATCATTGTGTTATGTGTCGATGATTTGATTTTGACAAGTGATGATCAATTGATCAAGTCTTGCAAGGAGGACCTTGCAAGGGAGTTTGAGATGAATAAAATGGGTCTCATGCATTACTTTCTAGGCATGGAAGTATGGAAGGGTAATGGAGAATTTTTTTTATCTTAGGGAAAGTATGCCAATGCGATACTTAGGAGGTTCCGCATGGAGAGAAGAAAACCCATGGAGACTCCTCGAGAAGGTAACTGGAGGAAGGAGGATGCTACTTCAAGGGAAGTAGTGGAAGCTGATTTTTACAGGCAACTTGTGGGTTCACTCATGTATTTGGTGGACACATGACTAGATATGTGCTATGCAGCTAACCAACTTAGTCAAGTGATGGTTAGGCCTACCAAGTTGTGTTGGAAGGTGGCAAAGCATGTGTTGAGATACCTCAAGGGCACTACTCAGTATGGATTGTGGTACATACGGAAAGAGGTAGTGAAGCTTCAATGCTTCACCGATGCATATTGGGAAGGGAGACCATCCGACAGGAAGAACACATCAGGAGTGATCTTCAGTATTAAGTCAGTGACAATTTCTTGGTACAACATGAAACAAAGATTGGTTGCACTCAGTTTGATAGAGGCAAAGTATATTGCTGCAAGTGTGGAAAAATGTGAGGCCATCTGGATGAGGAAGATTATGGTTGGTTTGTTTGATCATTAGATGGATCCAACTGTGATTTACTACGATAATCAGAGTTGTATCTAACCCTATGAAAATCGAGTTTTTCATGATCAGTCCAAGCATATTAATATATGATATCATCATCTCAGAGATTGTATATTGAGGTGGATTATGTTGTTGGAGTACATTCCCACAGTGGAGAAAGATGCTGACATTTTGAAAAAGGCATTTTCAAGATGTAAATTTGAGTTTCACAGAGATAGGATCGGGGTAGCTGACAATCCCTTTCTTACTAAGAGGGAGCGTTGAGAAATGGCAACAACAAATTCCAGTTTAATTTGTCCTTGAATTAAACTATGCATTAAAATTGAATTCTATTCTCATAACAACTTGTAAATAGTTAACTAAGTTTAATTGAATTAATTAGGTTAAGAATTTCGATTTGGAAGTATTTATATATTCATGTATATGTTCTCCCTAAATTTTAGGGTTCTAGGATGCGTTTATTTGAGTTGTAATTAGATATCTCAGTTTGACTGAGTTATAGATAGTTAAACTAGTTCTAATTGCTTGTGGAACTAATAGAGGTCTAGTAGTGAGTTGGTGCATCCTCAAGGCTACTCCAACTAACTGGAGATTCACTCAAGAGAAGCTCATGCATGTCAGTTCAAAGAAAGACCTAGTTGAGACTAGAGTGTAGAGACAATGTACTATTAGTTATAGAATGATCTTAGTTGTACAAGTCATGCATGCAATCAGAAGAGGGCCTAGATTTGGATTGCATAGTTATGGAAGAAGGAGTTCCCATTTAAATATGGGTTATTTCTCATAGGAATTACACAAGTAAATAGGGGCTCAACAAGTAGCATAAATTGGCTAAGTGTTGGTCAGTGCGGGCTTGTGAGACAGAGAGTTGTGTTGGCATTATGACACAAGTTTGGCACTATGACATAGCTATCGTTCTTGATGGCAACTCACTCAGATGACAGATCACAGTTCAGGCTCTCAAAACGAAGGAAAAAGAGATATACGTAGGTTCCTCTTAACCAAGCCACGTATACACGCGGGATCGCCTATCAAAATGCATGTATGCGTATGCACGCACTTTCACGTAAGAAAAGCGTGTACAAGTGGGAAACTTGTTTTTGGTCCTTAGTATTTGGACCTATGGTTTTGGACCATGGTATCTCATCCGAAGTGTTTAACCTAGGTATTTGGACCCAGGTATTGGTTCTAAGTGGTTTTGGACCATGGTATTGAGCAAGGCCTAAGACTATAAAAGAGGAAGTAGATCATTAGGCAAAGACACTCAAGTATTGAATATCTTATGAAGAGAAAGGTCTAGAATACTGGTCATTGGGTTATGGTGCATAACTGGATCTGGATCAAGGAGGAACCTGAGCACTAGAAGAAGGATAAGTTCTATTGATGGGTCAAGATCTCAAGGCTTGAAGAGAAGTATCTTTGTGTGATTTTGATCTGTTATATTTGGTGCATGACTTGATCTATAAATCTAATAATATGGGTATAACTGATGTTTGAATAATTGAAAAGGGTAAATTATCTTTTATAGATCTATATGTAGGTTCAGTATAGAAAAGGGGCGTATACACACTGGTTCGGTAATGCAAAACACCGTATATGTAGGTTTGCCTTAACACAGCAGTGTATGCACACAGGTTCTACATATTGAAGTAGCGTATGTCTCATAAAATATGTTTTAGCTACTTCTATTTATTGCTGCAGTGTTCTGGGTTCAGGATTGGTTTCTAGTTACTATTATTGTATTCCGGTTACAGCATTTAGAGAAGTGATTGTTTGATTTAGTTTTTGGTTGGTGCAAAGGAGATTGGTTGATGCAGATATATTTGATAATTTATTGATGTTATTGATGGATCCAGTCTGAAAATTTATGAAACGTGGTCCCTGGAAGAAACAAGAAGGTTGTAGCCTTCTGTAGGTCAGCACCTACGTACTAGTAAATCAGTTAGTACAAGAGCTAAGGGGGTTGTAGCTCCCTTCCATGAGAAGCTGGAGAACGAGAGAAGGTTTTAGCCTTCTACAGGTAGAAGCATGCATAGTGGTATAAGATTGCACCAGTATAGAAACACTGTAAAAATAAGTTTCTTATTAAAAGAAGATAGAGACGAATTGCAGCAGGTGGTTTTCACCCACATTAGGTTTCCACCTTATATCTTGTGTTCATGATCTGTTCTGTTTTACTACACCTGTTTACTGTTCTTAAGGTTAATGAAGTTCTGATGCACTAATTAAATATCAACATTTAATGGATTAACTGAATCATAAGTTTACTAGATATACGCTAGTTGCTTTAGACATAGTTGCGTGTATACGCGGGTTCCCATAACTAAAGTAGCATATATATATATATATATATATATATATATATATATATATATATATATATATATATATATATATATATATATATATAGATAGATATATATATATATCTGAGTATGGAAATGAAAAAGTGTTTGATTTGATAATACTGATTCACGCCCCCCCCCCTCTCAGTATTATTTCCAACAATTGGAATCAGAGCCAAGTCCTTTAGAAGAAGCTTGATCGCTTGAAGGAAGATTTATCATCATGAGCAACTATGAAAAGGAGGCATCCATCAAGCCACCAATCTTTGATGGGAGCAATTTCGTCTATTGGAAGGTAAGAACCATAGCCTATCTTCAATCTCTTGGTGCATAAGTTTGGGATATCATGGAAGGAGGATACACAATCCCATCAGCAACTCCTACAGATACAACTGGTAAAAAGCAGTATGAAACAAATGCAAAGGTTGTCAATACTCTATTGGAAAGTCTATCCCAATCAGAATTCGTCAAGGTTATGCAGCTAAAAACCGCCAAAGAAATATGGGACAAGATCATTCTAAGCTATGAAGGAGATGATCAGGTAAAACGTGAAAAACTACAATCTCTCAGAATTCAATATGAAATCCTCAGAATTCACAATGATGAAAGTGTGGCTAATTATTTCTTACATATAGATGAGATTGTTAATCGCATGAAAAACTTGGGTGAAGAGATAAAATAAGTTACTTTAGTTGAAAAGGTTTTAAGATCTTTGTCTTCTAAGTTTGAATCAAAAGTCTCTGCCATAGAAGAAAAGCAGAATCTTCAGATTATTACCATGTCACAGTTGCACGGAATCCTAACTACTTTCAAAATGAGAAAAGGGGGTCCATCAGACATAAGAGAAGCTGCATTGAAAACTTCAAAAGGAGATTACAATGAGTCAGGACATACATCAAAAGGAGAGGAAGAATCAAACTTTGTCAAGAACCTTCAACAAGGTTCTGGAAGATTCAGAGGTAAGCTACCTTTCAAATGCTTTTCTTGTGGAAGAGTTGGTCATTATGCAGCCAAATGTCCTCATAAAGATAAGCTTGATAAAGGTAAGGAACCAGTTAAATGGAACAGAAAACAGAACGTAAATAACAAGAGTTATTATACACATGAAGACAACAATGGACTTTCAAATAGTGATGAAGATGAACATGGTAATGATTATAGACTTTTGATGGCTTTTGAAGATGATGATTTCTTGGATGCTATATATGAAGATGATCTCTATGAAGAAATTTCTAAACTTAAAATATGTTTAGAAGAAAAGAGTATGATCATAGATACTCTGACATTCCAACTTGCTGAAAGGGAAAAATACAATGAAAAGTTAGAATGTGAAATTGTGGGACTTAGAAAAGATATTGAGAAAACAAAAGCTCTTAATCTTAGATTTGATAAAGGATCTGAAACTTTAGATGAGATTATCAATGTGCAGCGTTCTCCTCTAATCAAGACAGGACTTGGATATACTGAAGAAGCATCTCAAGCATAGAAGCCATCCACCTCCAAAAGTTATCTTGATGCAACAAGAAGAAGTGAACAGGTTGACAATCGTCAGCAGAGGCATAAAGCAGATCACCAGGTAAATCGTGGTCAATCTACTTCAAGGTTGAACAGAAGCTACAACCAACTGCAGGTAATTCATTCTAATTTCTCAATTTTCCTCAAGAATGAATGTCTCTCACCTAGTCAGTAGATTTGATAATCACATGAATTTCTTTAATGGCCAATGTTTTTCATGTCATAACTTTGGACACAAAGCTGCTCAATGTGTTGCCTACAAGACCATCATGACTTTAGAAGCATGAAATCAGAGTGTGACTGGGATCATGAAGAGGACCTACAATAACTTTTTTGCTCTTGAAAATGAAATAGAATGCTCTATTTGTAACAACTTTGGTCATGAAGATTATGAATGCAGGGGTAAGTTTTGGCAAACATCTCAGAAGGAGCAAGCTCCATTGGGTCCCAAAACATGGAGAAAGAAAGAACCGCAACCAGAAAGATGTGGTATAGCCTTATATGTGGAAGGACAGGAAAATCAGTGGTACATCGACAGTGGATGCTCGAAACATATGATAGGGGATAAAGAAAAACTTCAGTCATATAGTGCCTTAGAAAAGGAAAGGAAGGTCTCATTCGGAAATGACACCCCTGCACTCATAAAAGGTAAAGGTTCTGTTATTTTGAAGGAAAATGTCAAAACTAGAAATGTTATGTATGTTGATGGCTTAAAGCATAATCTATTGAGTGTTAGCCAAATGTGTGATCAAGGAAATGAGGTAATATTTCGATCAAAAGGATGTATTGTTCGTGAGCTTGATACAGGAGAAACAGTGATCAAAGGCATAAGAACTCCAAATAATTTATACATACTCAAGGGAGGACAACAACAATGCTATCTAAGAAAGAATGATGAACACTGGCTATGGCACAGAAGATTGGGGCATCTAAGCTTCCCTCAGATAAGGAAAGCATGCAAATATCAGGCGGTTCGTGATCTCCCTGACATCAGAATTCCAGACAATACAATATGAAAATCATGTCAGTTTGGTAAGCAAACCAGAACTAATTTCCATGAGAAGGAAGGATCAGCTAGTAAGCCACTTGAACTTGTCCATACTGATTTATGTGGTCCATCAAGAAAAAATTCACCTCGAGGAGAAGAATACTTTATGTTTTTCATTGACAACTTTTCCAGGATGTGTTGGATAGGACTTTTGAAGCATAAAGACAAAGCTTTCGAAAAGTTCAAAGCTTTCAAAGCATTGGTTGAAAATGAATCAGATCGCAAAATCAAATGCCTCAGGTCTGATGGAGGAGGGGAATTTACCTTGGATTAATTTTTTGACTTTTGTGAAGAACATGGAATAAGAAGGGAATTCTCTACTGCAAGGAGTCCTCAGTAAAATGGAGTAGTGGAAAGGATGAACATAACGGTTCAACAAATGGCTCGTGCTATGCTTGATGAGTCTGGAACTCCTGCAACCTTCTGGGGTGAAGCTGCATTTGCTGCCATTACTATTCTCAACAAAACAAACGTCTGGGTAAACAACACTCAAACTCCTCATGAACTTTGGTATGGTAAGACTCCTATGGTAAAATACTTCAAAGTTTTTGGAAGCAAATGTTACATCAAAAGGACCGATGAAAATATTGGTAAGTTTGAACCTAGAGCAGATGAAGGCATTCTCGTTGGTTACTCTTCCCGAAGTAAAGGATATAAGTGTTACAATAAAAGAATTGGAAAAATTGTTGAAAGTATTGATGTGGTGGTTTATGAAGCAGGCGACAATCCAAAGCAGATAAAAACTAAAGATTTTGAAGATGAAGAGGACTATCCTTCAACTTCAAATCAAACTAATGATGAAGAAGAAACCTATGAGGCACCAGAAGAACAGATAAGGGTAGAAGAAAAGACTCCATCGAAGTACGTACAAAAGAATCATCCAGAGACTCAAATTTTAGGGCAGAAAGAGGCAGGTGTTCAAACAAGAAGAACTATAACAGAAGCTTCAAGCTATCTAGCATTTCTCTCCTCCGTTGAACCATGAAATGTAAGTGAAGCATGCAAAGATGAATGCTGGGTCAAGGCCATGAATGAAGAACTTGAGCAGATTGAAAAGAATAACACTTGGGAATTGGTTCCTAGACCTAATGATAAGAATGTCATAGGGACCAAATAGATATTTAAAAACAAGCTGAATGAAAATGGAGATGTTATTAGAAACAAGGCCATACTTGTTTGTAAAGGGTATGCTCAACAAGAAGGTATAGACTTTGAAGAAACGTTTGCATCAGTTGCCAGACTTGAAGCCATAAGAATGTTCCTTGCTCTTTCTAGCTTTCAGAAGTTCAAAGTATATCAAATGGATGTGAAATTTGCCTTTCTAAATGGAGACTTAGAAGAAGAAGTGTATATTGAGCAACCGGATGGATTCATCCTTGGAAATGATCCAAAACTTGTATGCAGACTCAGAAAGGCTCTATATGGTCTTAAACAGGCTCCAAGAGCTTGGTATGATCGTCTGGACAAATTCTCCATCAGCAAGGTTTTACAAAAGGATCAGTAGATAGCAATCTATATATAAAAATTGACAATGATAATTTGCTAATACTTGTTGTGTATGTTGATGATATCATCTTTGGTAGCAATGAAGAAGCCATGAGTCAAAACTTTGCCTTGGTGATGCAGAAAGAATTTGAAATGTCCCTGCTTGGTGAGCTGACATATTTTCTTGGTTTACAAGTCCAACAAAACAAAGACGGTATATTTCTATCACAAACCAAGTATCTCAAGAAGATCTTGAAGAAATATGGAATGGAAGATTCAAAACGAGTCTGTACCCCTATGGTAACAGGATGCAACCTCAGCGCAAATGATGAATCAATAGCAGTACATCAACCAACCTATAGATCCATGATTGGTAGTCTGCTGTATCTAACAGGTACCCGACCAGACATCATGCATGCAGTGGGTGTCACACGGAATCTGTCAAGGGTGCGGACACGACTGACCTTCCTAGAAGTCTAAGACATTCTAATGACAAACAAGACAAAATGGAATGATCTTTCTCTAAATACACCTTTTACAACATGAAAACTACAAGTGTTTAGGCTTACCTTATTCCAAAACGCTGTTGTTGAAGTCCGTTCTTGACGATCCGGATGAGCTCCTCCTTCAAGTCAATTCCTGCAACCACAAACAATCAAACAATTACCAAGCACTTGCATTTCATATAATAAAACATATATTCAACATGCAGACCAAGGAACACATGAAATAACTCATTAACACAAGCTATTGAGAAAAATAAACCAGTTTGTATTAATAACGAAACAAAGAAACTCTTACAACCTGGCCTTGGTGTTGTGCAAGTTCCTCCCAGGGTCCATCAAGGGTTTTCCTCTACTTTGACAAAGCTCACCCTCTCCCAAGTAGAATCAAGTGAAGACAATCTCTCCTCACAAAGGCTCTAATGGAAGACCTAAATCCTGCAGCATTTACCCAAAGAAAATGTATAGCTCCAACCTCCTCTCCTTCTGGCTCAATGCCTTCATTTATAGTGCTGTAAAGAGGTTATTCAGGTCCACTATCAATGGGATCATCCCCCTCTATGGGTGGGATAGCTCCCTTATTGATGGGATAAGTTCCCCCTTAATAGAGATACATGAACCAACTGGAGGCGCATCCATTTCATCAAACCGACCTCTAGAATGTTCTAGAAGTAACCACAAGTAACTTTTTCAAGATAAAACTCGCGCATTTTGCCTTTTACAGAGGGACGCACCTGTCCCTTAACATACAGAGCGTCCATGGACGCATATTTTGTGAACATGGTCAGCGTCCCCGCAGGTAAGGCTAGAGAGAACCTGCGACCCCAGAGATAAACATGATTTTTACAAGACTTTCTCTCTTCTTTGAGTTTGAGATGGATAACAGAGGCATGAGACTTGCCTAAGAGGGTAGCATGACTTGTTGATTGGAGCCATACTAACTGTAAGTAGTCAAGGTGACATTTTTTAGTGTAACAGATTGCCCCCTAAAGTGCGAAGCCTGGAATAGAATAGGGTTTTGTAATTCTAGGAAGGGTGAAGCGCTTTATCATTTCAAGGATTGCCTTGTGGATGGCCTGGTTGGAACCTGCAATTTTCAACACAAAATACATGGATAAGATTATATCATCACTGAGGTAGGCATTCCCATACTCAGATTCAAAACTTTAACTAATGGACTAACTATTCTGATACAGGAATGATCTTGCAGTACATCATTTTTATAGACTTTTGTAGACACAGTATGGACGCAGCCATCTGTTTATGATTAGTCTACATAGATAATGAATACAAAACTCCTCGCAGCCTGGATGGTAGAAACTAGATCCAGGGTCTTCACTTCTACTTCCCGAATTGGTACGATTCTAGCCATGTGATTAAATGATTCGATGTCGAACATGGTAGAAACCACTTGATTACCAGTCAATGATGTAAACTGTTAACAAGCGTGAGAGAAACCACCAGTAATGTCAATGGTTCTCAAAGTACCAAGCACAACCCGTGAAATGTGAATAGATGTTTTGATGTCGAACACTTCACGGAATCCTCTGATCGAAAGTCAATGATGTAAACTGACGTCAAAGGCGAGAAACCTGCCATTGATGCATGCAGACTTCAAGGTACTGTCGATTCCTAAGTCATCTTTCTAGATAATGTGTCGATGTCGATAGAAAGCGACCCGTTGCAGGCAAGCCTGCAACACGAAATCATTGTTCAAGTTGAAGAAATGTTGCTGTAAGGACTGACTCAGGGATGGTCAATGGATGACAAGTATTTTGCAGATGAAAGTTTTGCTTGCAGACCTCTTGAACACATAACGACACAACAGATGGTTTGGTGACGAATAACTCAAAGTTGATCCCTGAACCCGGTTAAAGATTTTCAAAGTGATTTAGTCAACTGTGAGGTAAAAGATTTCCCAACCCAGGTGAATGAAAAGTGTCGTGTTCAAGAGCGGTAATAAAGTTTCTTCTGAGGCAAAAGGTGACAAATAGGTTCATTCTTCTCTTTTTTCCCCCACCATTTCTGGCAAGTACCTCTTTATTTTTAACAAGCTTGAGGAGGATAACATATGCTTGATTATAAGCTCATCCTTCGGACGAGTCCAACCTAGTTTAAATGCGAACCCTAGGAAGGAGTGGTTCGTTCCTGTTTGTAATTGAACAGGTCCTTTACTGTAAAAGTTTAACGAGCCCAGTATAGGAGAAACTCGGCGTTTTTCAATTTTAGAGAGTCTGAAAAACTTAAGGAAACTCCACGTTGAACTTTTTCGTATATTTGTGTCCCTCAAGCCCGAAAAAGTATAAAATAATACCTGGGGGAACCGCTTGATCTTGCGACCAAGGAGTACTTTCATAATAGTATCGTTGACCTGAAAAGTAAAAAGCGATCAAAGACACGTCGTTTTATTTCCTTATCGAGTTTGAAACGACAAAAACCCGGCAATCTTTTCCTGATTTTACGGTCAGAAAAGAGCTAAAAGGGGACCGTCTTTTAATTCCGTTTTAACGAGTGAAAAAGAAACACTCGGCGATCTTTTCATGTTTTAGGAGTCAGAAAAGGGCTTAAAAGATGACTCTGAAATTTTGTTTGTGAAAAATTACAATTTCCCTTGAAATCCCTTCGTCCATGTCATTTTTACCGTTTCACTGTTGAGGTTGAAAAAGGAGCTTTTGACAAGAAACTTCCCGTGGTTGCTGCGGAAAATCTGACCGTCGGAATCGAACGCCGCTTCACCGAGGTATTTTACACATCCCACTCTTCATTTTTATCCGTTTAGTTTTTTGTTTTTGGTCTCTGTTTCATTTTTTGGGGGGGTTTTGGGTTCAAAATGCGCCCCTCGGCGGACGCAGGTGCCCTTCGGGTGACCGCGTCCCCCGACTTTTTCTCACACGGGAAAAAGGTCGGGGACGCAGTCCGCCTTCAGGCGAGCTGCGTCCGGACGCCCTGTGCTAAAAAGCCGGGGTGCGTCTTCCGCAAAGGGCGCATTTCAAAACCCTAACTCTCTCAAAAAACCACCAAATTTTCTCAAATTAATTTCTAATTGACTCTTTTGATGTGCAGGGCCCAAAACATGTTAGACTGGAGAGAGAGAGAGCACGTAGAAGACGATGAAGCTGCGATTAACCACCAACCCTCTCTGGATGCCTTAAGAACATGTGGATTGTACAAATATTGGACCATACCGGGCATGAGGGGCCAGGTAAGATTTTTGGAATGGCTGGTTGAGCGATGGAACGTTCAAGATCAATGCTTTTACATTGGAGGGCACCAGCTCGAGATAGAGCCCTCGGATGTATACTTTCTCACTGGCTTGCCAAACAGAGGTGAGCAACTCAACCTTGCGGGGACCAGGCCGGGTGGCCAATCCCTTGATGATCTCCGCGAGGAGTGGTGCAGACCAGGGACTCGCCATAAAAAGGGCGTGGAGATAAAGCACATCGCTCTGGCGGAACTTAGAGTTATTGCATTTACGGTCACTAGGATTTGTGGCGCGGCCGCCTTGCACATTGCTTCCGGATCCCAAATGCGGATGGCAGTTGACTGTTACCAAGGCACCATCTTCAACTGGTGCGAAGCTGTGTCGGCTCATATGAAGAGCCAACTAACCAAGGCAAAGAACGGACGACTAAAGACTTTTGGATATGGGCCTCTAGTCGTGAGCTTTGCCTTGGAGAGAGTTCCTATGCTGATCCCTCAGCAACTCACTGTTGATGACTTGGGTCCTCGGGAGCCAAAGCTTGTTCGATGGGTTGCGGTGATGGCCCGGCATCCTGACGAGGGTGCTGCAGTGGTTCGATTCTCAGACAGTTACTTCGACTGGCTAGAGGGCCAGCTTTTTGTGATACAAGACTTTCCATATGCCGGAATGGATTTCAGAGGTGATCCGGACATGGTTCTTCCACAGGGAGAACAATGGGATGACAGAGGTACTTTCATTTTCACAAGTTTTCTAATTATGTATTTTTTATTTTTCATATATATCGTCTCAAAGTAACAGTAAAATTTTAAAAATGCAGATGTTGGACCACAGCGTCCAGCCAATCTCCGGCCTTACGACAGACGACATCCAGCTGCACCGGCACCGGCCTTACAGGATGCGACAGCAGAAGTACTAGCCGATTTGGAGCATGATCTAGAGCGTCTCACGGCAGATATACCTGAGACTACTATGGATGACATTCCAATGAGGCTTCAGCGCTTCGTGGTCGCAGTCCCTGGACCGTTTAGGAGATTTCTGCGCAAGATAGCCCGCGCAGTGGTGTCGTACAGAGAGCACCACCAGTGATTGACTAGTCACTTTTGTAGTCACATGTGACATTTTTGACTTTTTGCACTATCATTTTGCCGATCATAAGGTGTGTTAAACCTATGATCGAAGACGATGTATATATTTTTGGACACACTTCTATCTATATATCACTATTACCGGCTTATCTTGTTTAACATGTATGATGAAATGTCTTTTAAATTTACTTGCATGATTATTATAAATGTCTGTCCAACACTTGAGAAGCAATTGCATCTGCTAATGTATTCAAAGACCTTGGAATATGTTGATATTCAATGTAATCAAATTCACGTTCCAAGAGACGCACTCTCAAAAACAACCTTAATAACACAGGATTTCTAATGGCATAAACTCTATTAAGCTGTAATACAACAAGTTCAGAATCTAACCTCACTATCAAACGTCGAATTCCAAATGAAATAGATTCGGATAATAATTCAACCACTGCACTGTATTCTGCAATGTTATTCGTTGTTTGACCGAGGCTTACCCCATGCATAGAAACTAACTCGTCAGAGGGCGAATAGATAACCCAAGCTGCGGAAGAGATATTCCGTGTACTACGACAAGCACCATCAGCAAATCCAATGTATGTTTGGAGAGGCGTCGACATCTACAATATCAAGAGTAAAACCAAGATGAGCCAAAATAATGACGAAAAACCACACTTGCTAAGCTAAGCACACTGACTAAACTAACACACTTGCTAGCTAGAAAGGAAATCTAACCTATCTAAAAATTTCTCCATCCATCATTTTAAGCATAATACCTCTTTAGGTAAAGTCCATTTCTGGGTTTGCCCAAAGAGTCCCCATCAAAATCAACTAACTCATAAGCCCCTTTTGCTAGCTTTCGCTTTACAATGTAGGGCCCATGCCACATGGGAACGAATTTTCCAGCACCTAGCTTATCGTTAGCTTGATCATATAATAGTACTAGGTCTCCTTCCGAAAAACTTCGAGGGGTTACATTTTTATCGTACTGAGCTTTCATTCGTTTCGCGTGAGTCTCGATAGCTAAAGTAGCGTCACGTCGAGTCTCATCTAATTTAGCTAAGTATAACAACCGTTTCTCCTCTTCGGAAGTAGCTGGAAGTAATTCGACAGCCATTTGAAGTGATGGGATTTCGCACTCAATAGGTAACACAGCTTCTAAGCCATAAACTAGCTGAAAAGGGGTGAAACCTGTTGAATTTTTCACTGAAGTTCGATATGCCCATAGCGCCGAAAATAACATGTTATGCCAATTCGTTCGATGGATACCAATGATCCGTCGAATCATGACGACTAGAACTTTGTTGATTGACTCAACCAAACCGTTGGCTTGCGGATAATAAGGTGTAGAGCTATCGTGGCGCAAACCAAGCTGGCTTGTAAGTTCAGTCATCATGACATTTCGAAAATGGCTTCCATGGTCCGTAATGATTGCTTGTGGGACACCAAACCTAGTTATGATATGATTGAATACGAAAAGTGCAGCTGTCTTGCCGCTTGCGTCGAATGTAGGCATCGCCTCGGCCCACTTAGTAAAATAATCAACCGCAAGGATGATATACGCATGCCCCCCGGCCGAGTGAGGGTTACAAGTAATAAAGTCAATGCCCCATTTGGCGAATGGACCAGCGGCAATTATAGGGTGGAGAGGAGCAGGTGGAGCGCGCATCTTGCGATCAAACACTTGACAGTTGTGGCATTTTCTGACGGCAAGGATACAATCTTTAAACATAGACGGCCAGAAATAGCCAGCGCGCAACACCTTCTGAGCTGTGGCATACCCAGACATATGACCGCCACATGCTCCAGAGTGACAATCATTCAAAACTCTCTCAGCCTCATCGTGAGTTAAACAACGTCGAAAAACTAAGTCTGCCCCCAGGCGATAAAGTGTATCTCCAATAATTCTGTATTGCTGGGATTGAAACCGAATTTTTCGACGGTTTTCCTTGGAAGCTTCAGGCCGAAAGGTTTGGGTTTGGAGATAGATGATTATATCCCCATACCACGGATCTACAGTGCTAATAAGAAACAAAGATTCGTCCGCAATGGACTCCTCTGCCACAGTCTCTGTGTCAGCACTCGGGAAATCACACATCAATTCCGCGAAGACTAAAGATTTCTTAGACTTGGACTTCTCAAACTCCAAGTCGAACTCTTGCAGGATGACAATCCATTTAGAGTACTTGCCCCCTAGCAGTTGTTTTGTCAAGATATAAATCATAGGGTTGCAATCCGAAATAACAGTAGTTTTGCGGAGAAGAATGTAGTGACGAAAACGCTGGACAGCTTGAACGGCTGCCAGGGCCAATTTCTCCACATGCGAATATTTTAACTCAGTTGGATTTAAGGTTCTGCTAAGGTAATATATCACATGCTCTGCCTTGAATTCATCTTCTTGAACTAACACCATTCCAATGGTGGAATGCGAAGCTGCGAGGTATAAGAAGTAGTCCTGGTTGTAGTTGGGAGGATGCAATAACGGTGCATGGGTCAACGCGTGTTTCAGTGCATCAAAAGATTGTTGAGCAATCTCGTCCCAAAAGAATTGTACGTTCTGTTTCAACAACCGTGTAAAACCTTTAGTGACCTCGGCGTAGTTAGGGATGAATCGGCGTAAAAAGTTTGCTTTCCCTTGCAAACTTTGGAGTTGGCGCAAACTCGAAGGAGGAGGCAATTGGATGATAGCCTCGACTTTCGAGGGATCGACGCGAATGCCGGTTTTGGAAACAACAAATCCCAGCAATCGACCTGTTTCTATACAGAAAACACACTTGTGGGGATTCAACCGAATTCGATAATGCCTACACCTCATAAAGATTGCTCGTAAATGGACAAGGTGATCAGCTCGGTGTAAAGAATGAGCAGGCAAATCATCGAGATAGGGTTGCACAATGTGCTTGATGTCATGAAATGCATAAGACATGGCCCGTTGAAAAGTAGCACCGGCATTCTTAAGGCCAAAAGGTAATTTGCAATAAGCAAATGTCCCCCATGGACAAATGAATGCCGTTTTTGGTTGATCGGCAGGTAGAATATTGATTTGATTATACCTGAGAAACCATCCATGAAGGAAAACATCTCACTTCCGGCACAATCATCAATAATTTGATCGATATAAGGCGTAGGATAGTTGTCTTTTGGACAAGCTCGATTGATATCCCTATAATCGATACAGATTCTTATTGTTCCTTGTTTTTTATTGACGGGAACAATATTCGATACCCAATCCGTTAACGGGATCGGATAAATGAAACCTGCTTTCAACAGCTTTTCGACTTCGGCTTTGATTGCAGCTGCTTTTCGAGGGTGAATCTGACGCAACCGTTGCCGAATGGGTTTAGCATCCGGGTAGGTTTTGATTTCATGAACAACAATGGCAGGATCGATTCCTGGCATTTCTTCGTAGGACCAGGCAAACACGTCGCGGAATTCTTGGAATAGGGCCTTGTAAGTTTCAATTTCTTCTTCAGTACATGCGGCACCTATATGAATGTTCTCCTCGATTCCGGGCTTCACTGAAATATCAATGGGAATAGTACGAGAAATATTCCCTAAATTCAGCTCTGAATCAGAATGTTTCGTTGGATCCTGAGCGTCTTTGACATATTCAGCGGTAAAGATAGATGAAAAATCATTTTCAAAGCATCATCCTTAGGTAAAAACGAAGATCTGTGATGGAGATCTTCCCATGGTAGATCATCTACACTTAGGATTTCGCGAAGTTGTTCGTCAGATGACACTTCTTCGGGAAACGTTATCCGTTCTAAGGGTGAGGTGAAAAGTGACTCTTCACTGACCACATTCATTTGGTCGGTTGAATGAAAGTCGGTAAAAGACATAAGAGCTTCATAAGCAATCTCATACGGACTCAACGGCATAACATCACCGAGTGAGTCTAGCTCAGAGTCAGAGGGAACATACCAAGGATCATCATAAATAATGTTTTCTGACGTGATCATATGAATTGTTGCGAACGAAGGGTCTGCATTGAGTGGAGGGAGAGGAAAAGTTCCCAGTAAACCGGAATCCTTAACTAAACCTACACCAATGTCCCTATAAGGGATTGTCGTTTTACCAACATGCTGGATAGTTTCTAAAGAGGTTGGGTCGGATGAAAAGTATGTCAGCTGATCAATAGTCACGATCTTACCGTTATGTGGAAACTTAATGACTCTGAAGACCGATGAAACGACCGCTGTCATAGCATATGACCAACTTCGACCCAAAAGAAGGTTGTAGTCTAGAGGGGCATCAACCACTTCCACATCCAGACTAACGGTTTTACCTTCGACCCCTATAGGCAATTCTTGTAGAATACCAAACGGACGGAACCCACGGCCATCAAAGGCCTTAAGGATGGTGGGGGATTGGTTCAACGAAGGAGAACCAAGCGATCTCCAACATTGAATCGACATAATACACGTAGAAGCTCCCTCATCAATCACAGTCCGATGAATAGGCCTGTTTTTGACTATCACTGGAATTTGGAAAGCCATTTGATGGGGGAGACGCGGTGTACTACTTTCTAGATCAAAGATCATTAGGTTCGGGTCCTGAACATCGACAGCTCCAATAGCCGACAAAAGCAATTTTCGTTGCGCTGGACATGATTGCAGCACTTCGAGTGCCGACATTGCTGAAGGTGAAACAGCTAAGTCTTCAACAATGTTGTAATTCTGGGCTGCTCTCGCATGTGGATTGAAAGCAGACCTTCGAAGTACACCCTTGGCGGGCGGCTTAATCACTAAGTCTGGGTTAGGTTTTTCGATCTGTAGTGGATCGGAACCAGGAGCTGAGGTTGATGGGTTAGAGTGAGAAGATTCTGCTTCTTTACCATCAACAGGAGCCTTACTACCATAATCTTGCGATCGAGTCGCAATCCTGACATGAGACATCATCAAAATGGGTTCTTCACTGGCATTCGAAGAAGAACCTATCATCTTATTTTCCTGCTCGGGGAATGGATTCTTTAACACAGCAGGAGTCGGAGAACCTTTAACTATTTTCACTACCTCGGCCCGATGAGGGCAGTCTCTCGTAAAATGATCTTCTTCACAAATGAGACAAGGATAACGAGGTTTGCGCTTTTCGTCATTGGTTTCCGACTTTTCCGTTTTCTCCTTTGGAGCCTTGTCTGCTTTAGCCTTCTTCTTTCCTTTCTTCTTTCCACCGTTTTTGGATTTGGCCGTAGATGACTCTACAGCGTGAATGTCGGCGGTAAGTTCAGGAGGAGAAGACTCTCCTGTCGGAGAATCAGGCAAAGTGATAATTGGAGTATTGGAGGTCTTGGAAGACTTCTTCTTACTCTTCGTAGTCACGATACCGATCATACCATCAGCGGCATGAGATCCCGAAGGAGCAGCAGCGATTTGGTTTGACTTTGGAAGATCCGGAATTTTCTCGTGTAACGTACCCGACTGAGTGTAAACTAAGTCAAGGTATTGTGCCTGAGCAATGACTTGCTCCTCAGTAACTACGCCGGCCTTAGCTACATCTTCAGTAATTCTTGGTAATAATGATTTTACAAACCATTCAGCTAAAATTTGGTCCGGGATAAAAACTTTCACTAATCTCCTTCGACGTCTCCACTCATGGATGTGATCAGAAATGTACGTGGATGTCGATTGTTTTAGCGAAGTTAATAATTCTGTACCATTATCGTATCTGACTGGTAACTGAAAATGAGTTAAGAATGAAGTAGCTAACTGGCTAAAGTTGTAAAAAGAAGCCCGTGGCAACTCAATGTACCACTTGGCTGCGAGACCAATGAGTGTACGCTGGAAAAGACGTAAGCGGATAGAATCATCTGAGATGGAATTTGATGCACACCAGAGGTGGTAAGTCATCACGTGATTAGACGGATCCTCTCCAGACTTACCTTCGAACTTGGGTATATCGCTGGGCAACTTATTTGGCATTGGCGGCCAGAACGGAAGATATTGAATTGGATCGTTCGTTAGGCGCGTCAAGTCGGGTAAATCTAAAGTCGCAATAAATGGTAACTGCCGGTTAGGATCTCTAAAACTCTGAGTCACAATACCAGCCCCAGGAGGAGGATATCCAGGATAACTAGGAACAGGATTCGCATTGGGGATATTATATCCTCCTGGAAAACCAGGATTAACCGGACCGTACTGGGGTTGTTGAGGTGGTTGATAATTGTACCCAGGATACGGTTGATACTGGTAAACCGGTTGTTGGGCAGCTTGCCCAGGTTGATACTGTCCCTGGTACGGAGGTTGAACAAATTGAGGTTGAGTAGTAACAACCGTACTTGTACCAGGTTGACCTGCAGGCATCTGGACTGTGGTTTGAACCGTGGGTCCAGACAACGGTACAGATGTCTGAGGAGCGGTTACAGGGACAGTAGAAACCGGAGCTGCCGATACTCCAGATGTAAGCATGGTAGATGAAGCGGTAGTTGCTGCAGCCGTGTGAGGTGGAGTACTCGGTGCAATTGGCGGCTGAGTAACTACAGAAGTTACAGGGGTCTGAACACTTGACTGGACAGGTTGCGGTTGCTGGGGTGGACCAGGAACTGCAGGTTGTCCTGCTTGAGGTACCGACTGTATACTTGGTTGCGACATCTGTTGACCCTGTGACGGATCCCATGTTAACATTCCAGGGTATTGACTCGTAACAGGTTGAGGATACTGAGATCCATAGCCGTATTGAGGATAGGGTTGATAACTGTAAGGTGTAGTCCCATATGATTGCCCTTGAGGTGGTTGATAACCTTGACCAGGGTATTGACCCGTAGGTTGATAACCTTGAGGTAAATACGAATACTGGGGTTGACCTTGACCTTGAGGTTGGTATCCTTGAGGTTGATACCCTTGGGGTTGATACCCTTGGGGTTGCCATCCTTGAGGTTGCCATCCTTGAGGTTGATACTGATACTGAGGTTGACTTTGGGGTACATATTGAGGCTGGGGTTGATACCCTTGGGGTTGATACCCTTGAGGTTGCCCCCCAGTCACAAATGAAGTACCTTGAGGTTGCCCCCCAGGCATTAACGAAGGTTGCCCCCCAGGCGGTAATTGGCCACCTTGAGGTTGGTTAATGGGAGTTGAACCTGACATCATATAAACTTCACCTATACTCAATGGTACATTACCACTGTTTCCAACTAATAACCCATGATCAACAGGTTGAGGAGATGCTCCCGCAAAGGTACCAGAAAGTGACTGATACCCAGTAGGAACAGAAGGACCGCCATGTAAAAATGATTCAGGACTTTGTGAAAACACAGATGACTGACCAGACATATTTACAGGAGAATGAATTCCTCTAGGTGGAACCGGAGTACGAGGTGTAGAAAAACCTACTGAGTTGTCTAAAAAATTGGTTAATGCAAGGTACCAAGATTCACTTCTAGGAGGACTGTAAAAGATGGATTCACGCTCCCTTAGATCAAGGGTAATTAGATCTTCAGAATCAGAAACGCCTATTTCTTCCTCTGGAACAAGTTCTTCTATAGCAATTAATCCAACAGGAAGATTTTCGGTGATAATTCTTTCTATTCTTGGTGAATCAGGAACACTAGGAGTTGGAGTAACAGGTTCTGAAATTTCAGGTTCTTCGCCTGTTTCACTGGCAGATGAAAAACTACCAGCAAGCTCGGAAACTGTAACAGCTTCGGGATTGTAACCTGTTTCTAATCTTTGGTAATCTGGATGGACTACCAAAGAAGATTCTCCTTCTTCAGGTGAACCTACTCTACTGCCACTAGGAGTTACAAGGACCTTTAAACCCTCTAAATAACTGGGGTCGTCTCGAGGAGGTGAACCCCTAAGTTCACGGGATCTTCTCAACAATTCGGCCACAGATACAACTTCAGGAGACTGGCCCGCAATCGACGGGACCTTCTCGGTAATTCCGCCACAATTAAAGATTTTAACTACAACACACGAAAACAAAGTAAAAAATTTCAAATCAAACCACCTAAAGTCTTCTAAAGAACCAATCAAATTTGAAGCACACGCCTAAATAATCTAGAGCGTCAAACCACACACAAACAGTAGTCTTCCGGACCAAAAGCGCTAGTTGGTGATTAGGCCCAACCTCGCAGGATTCAGTACAGAAATAGTGGGTGGAACAGTTACCCCGGCAACCTGCTTAATGAATAGACTGGACCAAGTTCCTCCACTTTAACCGTCTCGAAGTGAAGCGAACCCCCCAGAAAATCCAAGTGAGTATAACCGACGTCTGCTCCAGGTACAGTGGGACCTTCCCTCCACCGTCACCTTGGGTAGAATCCTAGATATTATGGCCACTAAGGTTACCAATCACAACAATTACACCTGGGGGAACAGTCTAAACTCCGACAGCACGCAAGGGCAGAGTAGCAAGCTCCAATCCCCTTACCGGCTCCTTGACAACAATCCAAGGTTTACCGATAAGTGACCCCTGGCTCCTCGACAATGGTTAATCCGAGGTTTACCGTTTGTAATACGTACTGCCTGGCGTCGTTCCCAACGAGGGAGGAATGATCCCCTCACTGGTTCGGACACGAGCTCGTGTTTCTCCTTTAAGAGGAGCTTTCCCAGAATGTAACTGAAACAATTGGATTTGTTCTACTCAAGATAGACTATCTGTTTGGTTTTGTAGTCTTGGAGAGTTAAGTACTCACCTACTCCAAGACCCTAGCCTAAGCTATGTTGGTGCTTCAGAGCCCTAGAAAAATAAAGATTACTAGATTGATTTTAATTTAAGCGTTACTTTTAAGGTTGTTTCTTAAGTCAAAAGGTGATGGAAGTGAAACTAGTGGTGTGTTGACTCGACTCGAAACCACTACAAAATGCACCTAAAATGATTTATCCACTACTTTACTTTTTCGATGAATTGCTTAACTAAAAAGTTGAGAGAATGCAATCCTTATAAAAGCAACTTCTTAATTGAAGACAATCAAAGAAACAATTCGTTTTTCTTTTCCAAGCATAAAAACATAACTTCTCTTTACATGCACGAAAAAACTCTTTTCTTCTTTTGAAAACAAAAAGCTACTTGAAACAAGACTTTTAAGAAGATGTTTTTGTATTTTTCTTTTAATAAAGCAAATAAATCTAATATAACCAAAAATCAATCTTAACAACTCTTAAAATCTATGAAAATGCACTCATAAGCAAACTAAAGGCAAATTTACTCTAAGCAATCTTAACGAGGCCAAAACTAACAATGATTATTTCTAAGGTGTTTTACTTGATCACAATCAAATCAAGGACTAGCTTATTGCAGAACCAAAAACTAGTCAAAACAAAATTCTAATCTTTTTGTCCTTTTTGAAAATGGAAATCAATACTTTAAAAACAAGCAATTCGAAATTTGACCCAAAACAACTCAAATGACAAGTTGCTCAAACAAGGAGACTTTACGACAGGCTCAACTTCTAAGAAGGTTGACTAACCAGAGATATCTAAGGCTGGACAACTTTCTAAGCTCAAAGTCACTACAAAGCCTTTCCAAAAATCAAACCCTAGGTCTAAACTTCGTTGAAAACCACTAAAACACTCAAAGCTCACAAAACGAGTTCAGGTGAGAATTCTTGACAGGGTACTAAAGGATCTGGGCAGAAAACACTAAGAAAAACAAAATCTAAAAGTAATTTAAGGCAAAAATGGAATTTTCTTAACTTTTACAGGAAGACGCAGGCCAGCAGTTGTCACAGGTGCGGCCCCGCACTGTGCAGTCGACAACAGCGCGTCCAAGGACGCACTGTGCAGCACACAGAGACTGCGTCTTTCTGGAAAAAGGAAGAAAAACTAAAGCCAACTAAATCTACAGCTAAGCCACCCAAATACTAATTCTCACAGTCAAAAACCAGAAAATAAAAATGATTTTCTCAAAGCAAAGTTCATATAAAGGAAAAGACTCTCTCATTAATGGATTCCCCAGCGGAGTCGCCAATTTGTCACACGGAATCTGTCAAGGGTGCGGACACGACTGACCTTCCTAGAAGTCTAAGACATTCTAATGACAAACAAGACAAAATGGAGTGATCTTTCTCTAAATACACCTTTTACAACATGAAAACTACAAGTGTTTAGGCTTACCTTATTCCAAAACGCTGTTGTTGAAGTCCGTTCTTGACGATCCGGATGAGCTCCTCCTTCAAGTCAATTCCTGCAACCACAAACAATCAAACAATTACCAAGCACTTGCATTTCATATAATAAAACATATATTCAACATGCAGACCAAGGAACACATGAAATAACTCATTAACACAAGCTATTGAGAAAAATAAACCAGTTTGTATTAATAACGAAACAAAGAAACTCTTACAACCTGGCCTTGGTGTTGTGCAAGTTCCTCCCAGGGTCCATCAAGGGTTTTCCTCTACTTTGACAAAGCTCACCCTCTCCCAAGTAGAATCAAGTGAAGACAATCTCTCCTCACAAAGGCTCTAATGGAAGACCTAAATCCTGCAGCATTTACCCAAAGAAAATGTATAGCTCCAACCTCCTCTCCTTCTGGCTCAATGCCTTCATTTATAGTGCTGTAAAGAGGTTATTCAGGTCCACTATCAATGGGATCATCCCCCTCTATGGGTGGGATAGCTCCCTTATTGATGGGATAAGTTCCCCCTTAATAGAGATACATGAACCAACTGGAGGCGCATCCATTTCATCAAACCGACCTCTAGAATGTTCTAGAAGTAACCACAAGTAACTTTTTCAAGATAAAACTCGCGCATTTTGCCTTTTACAGAGGGACGCACCTGTCCCTTAACATACAGAGCGTCCATGGACGCATATTTTGTGAACATGGTCAGCGTCCCCGCAGGTAAGGCTAGAGAGAACCTGCGACCCCAGAGATAAACATGATTTTTACAAGACTTTCTCTCTTCTTTGAGTTTGAGATGGATAACAGAGGCATGAGACTTGCCTAAGAGGGTAGCATGACTTGTTGATTGGAGCCATACTAACTGTAAGTAGTCAAGGTGACATTTTTTAGTGTAACAGTGGGAATAGTTGGAAGATTCCAGGCCAATCCAAAAGAGGCTCACCTTCAGGCAGTTAAAAGGATTTTCAAATATCTTCAAGGAACAGAAAACTATGGCTTATGGTATCCTAGAGATACAGATCTCACACTTCATGCATATACATATGCAGATTGGGCAGGAAGCGTGGATGACAGAAAAAACACTAGTGGTGGTGCATTCTTTATGGGTTCCAGATTAGTATCTTGGTTTAGCAAGAAACAAAGTTCAATTGCATTATCTACAGCTGAAGCAGAATTTGTGGTTGTTGCATCTTGCTGCACACAACTCCTTTGGATGATGCAAACTTTGCAAGACTTTCAAATCACTTGTACTCCACCTATCTCCATTTTATGTGATAATACAAGTGTAATCAATATTTCAAAGAATCCAGTCATGCATTCAAAGACCAAGCACATACCTATCAAATATCATTTTCTCCGTGAACAAGTGCTTCAAAAAAAGGTCAAATTGGAGTATTTTCCCTCCAAGGAATAGGTTGCTGATATATTCACCAAACCACTGCCCAGGGAGACATTTGAATACCTCAGATAGAAGTTGGGAGTAGTTGATGCATCATCTTGTTGTTGAAACTTTTCTATTTCAGATAAAAGTGGTTGTACGCGAGTTTCCTGAGGAGCACCCACGTACATACACTGGTTTCTGTGGATACAGTCACGTATATGATGATTTGAAGAATATCAGTGGGCCAGACTCAGGATGAAAAGAGTCTGATATGGGTTTGACGGAGACCATCTGGCATGGGTTCAGGGGGAGCATTTACTTCTAGTAATGCATTGTTGGCATTATCTTAGAAGATCTTGGTACTACTTCACAATTGTTTTTTATTCAAGTGGAACAGGTGCAGAGGGAGATCATGGTTGCTGGTCTGGATGATGATTGATAGATGCTGTTGATGATAGTTGCTGATGACTATCATAGTCTTGTCTTAGATATTTAGTCTCTATTTCATGTATTTCTTTTATTATCAAGGTCATGTAACGACCTATTTTGGTTTCCCCACTATGCCTAGGATGGATGATGTAATATTCTTGTTTTATCATGTGTAAACTTTTGGTGTATCCCCACTTGGTTGGGTGGATGAGTCAATATTGGTATACCTCCACTTGGCTGGGAGATGAATGTATGTATGAGTCTTTGGTGATAGGAAGGTCATTTATGATGTATAAAGTCATGTTCTTTCTTGTAGAACATCTTTTTGCAGATCTTGCCTACAGTTAGAGGGAGCATGGATAGCACAACGGAGTAGAGATTATAGCACGTACTCAGGGGTAGCATAACCTTTTGCCCTTGATGACAAAGGGGGAGAATGACTTTGAGTGACTTGGGATTTTCATCAAGTCCAAACGGGGAGATTGTTGGCATTATGACATAGGTTTGGCACTATGACATAGGTGTTGTCCTTGATGGAAACTCACTCAGATGACAAATCACAGTTCAGGCTCTCAGAATGAAGGAAAAAGAGATATACACAGGTTCCTCTTAACCAAGCCGCGTATACACGTGGGAACGCCTATCAAAAGGTGCGTATGCATATGCACACACTTTCATGCAAGGAAAAGCACGTACATGTGGGAAACTTGTTTTTGGTCCATGGTTTTTGGTCCTTGTTATTTGGACCTATGGTTTTGGACCATGGTATCTCGTCCGAAGTGTTGAACCCAGGTATTTGGACCTAGGTATTGGTTCTAAGTGGTTTTGGACCATGGTATTGAGCAAGGCCTAAGACTATAAAAGGGGAAGGATATCATTAGGCAAAGACACTCAAGTATTGAATATCTTATGAAGAGCAAGATCTAGAATACTGGTCATTGGGTTATGGTGCATAACTGGATCTGAATCAAGGAGGAACCTGAGCGCTAGAAGAAGGATAAGTTCTATTGATGGGTCAAGATGTTAAGGCTTGAAGAGAAGTATCTTTGTGTGATTTTGATCTGTTATATTTGGCGCATGACTTGATCTATAAATCTGATAATCTAGGTATAACTGATGTATGAATAATTGAAAAGGGTAAATTATCTTTTATAGATCTGTACGCAGGTTCGGCATAGCAAAGGGGCATATACACGCTGGTTCGATAATGCAAAACAGTGTATATGCAGGTTTGCCTTAACACAGTAGCGTATGCATGCAGGTTCTACATATTGGAGTAGCGTACGTCTCATAAAATATGTTTTAGCTACTTCTGTTTATTGTTGCAGTGTTCTGGGTTCAGGATTGGTTTCTGGTTACTGTTACTGTATTCCGGTTACAACATTCAGAGAAGTGATTGTTTGATTCAGTTTTTGGTTGGTGCAAAGGAGATTGGTTGATGCAGATATATTTGATAATTGATTGATGTTATTGATGGATCCAGTCTGAAAATTTATGAAACGTGGTCCCTGGAAGAAACGAGAAGGTTGTAGCCTTTTGTAGGTCAGCACCTACGTACTAGTACATCAGCTAGTACAAGAGCTAAGGGGGTTGTAGCTCCCTTCCATGAGAAGCTGGAGAACGAGAGAAGGTTGTAGCCTTCTACAAGTAGAAGCCTGTGTACTGGTATAAGACTGCACCAGTGCAGAAACATTATAAAAAGAAGTTTCTTATTAAAAGAAGATAAAGACGAGTTGCAGCAGGTGGTTTTCACCCACATTGGGTTTCCACCTTATATCTTGTGTTCATGATTTGTTCTATTTTATTGCACTTGTTTACTGTTCTTATGGTTAATGAAGTTCTGATGCACTAATTAAAGATCAACATTTAATGGATTAACTGAATCATAAGTTTACTGGATATACGCTAGTTGCTTTAGACACAGTTGCGTGTATACACGGGTTCCCATAACTGAAGTAGCGTATATATATCTGAGTATGAAAATGAAAAAGTGTTTGATTTGATAATACTGATTCAACCCCCCCCCCCCGCCCCCTCTCAGTATTATTTCCAACAAGTTGATCGTACTTATGCAAAATTGTTCTTGTGAGAACAAGCTTTGTATTATTACTCAAATTTTTTATTAATGCAATAGGTAGTCAGGGTTTTGAGCAGTGGATTTCTCGAGAGAAACAATTGTGTTATGTGTCTATGATTATCTTCCTCTTGTCGATTATTGTTTTCATCGATTCTTGGTTTTCGTTGTTTAAAGAGTAGAGTATATTCTTGTCTTTTATTTTAGTACATTACATGAGTTGTGAATCTATAGGAAAATCTACAGAAACTCCTTCATTAATTTAGTATTAGCTTAATTTCTATCGTAAGGGCTTCACTCAATGAATCTCTGACATATCATGTGCGTTCGTGTCATATTAAACAATACCCCTAATTCGACTACATATTGGAAAATACCTCTAAAAATCACATTATTTAACCCCCTACCAATACGAACCCAATACACCTTCCAAATTTAAAAAACCCTTACTTTCACTAGATATTGTAGGTATCCGTTTTTTTCATTAAAAATTTTCATACCCCTTTATATTTTTTCATTAACTCTAAGCTCGATTTTTTATATTTGGTAGTATAAAAACCCTTTACCCCCTATATATCATCCAATATATCATGTCACGTTTTCCTCAATACCTATCACCCAATATGAACCCATGTGGTATGGTATTTCCCCCCAGTGAAGCCCCTGTGGTTTCTATTAGCATATCCTCTTACTATCCTACTTCTAGCACCCGTTCATCTAGTTAAATATGTAGCGTTGAACTTGGACCCATCAATCCAACTAATCCTTTTTGAGTAAATAGGTTATGTTGTTCAGGAGGAGGTGTCTAACCTAGTTTAATATCAATTCAAGTTGATGTTAGCCATTAGCTAAAGCAACATGCCTTCTAGTTCTATATTGAGTAAATATCTAATCGTTATTTGAGATCCCATGACATAACTTCTGAGTAGAGATAAGATATTGTGTCATTAGTACGGAGAGAAAGCATCTCGGTAGGAATTTCCCTAACTATGATTTGGTTGTTATGGAAACATGTAAATGTTTCTAAGTGATGAATTATTGGGGCACAAATCATTTTTACTACCATATAACCAATTTTCTTAAACTTCTCCTTCGCATATCATTGTAAGGTCTTTCTAGTATCTAACTTAGTAGCGAACTAAACCATTAAAATAATAGGAATATTCTCATAATCTTTCTCCCATTCATCAATTGCATCAAAGCATATTTGTTAAAGAACTCAAATACAACGTTAGGAATTTTTTCAAAAAACAAAAAACTCATATAATTAATGATTTGTAACCTTGCCTACTAGACTTGCCATTAAATTATTAGTTTTAGGTTGATTTGGTTCTAATGCTAATTCATACTTTGGTTGTTTCTCCTAGCCACTACTTTATCCAATCAACCATAAAATATATCATACAAGTTATATAGAAGCGTAAGATTGCTTATAGGACCAATGAAGAATAAATTAGTTCTCAACAATATTAACAATTGACTATAGGATCAAATTTCCAATTTCTGGAAAATTACTATGATGATATTTTATACTTTTGTAGTGTATTTGTTGAAACTAAATTACATATTAAAAATATGAAAAAATATTCCATATGCTTATGCTTAGTTTATATAGTTTTATATGTAAATTTCATCCATCTTTAATGAAAAATAAATTGGACAATTATAGATATATAATAGAAATATAAAGAGTGTAGTTTAAGGAGAAACATAAAAAAAATAGAATATTCAAATCTTAATTTTACTTTAATTATTATTAGTCGCAACTCCTATTTACATGAGTTTTTATCCATTTCTAAAATAAAAATGCTCTTTTTTAAAATATACTTTTTTCTTATGAATTTAATTGGGTTGAAAACCATGAGGTAATCTTTCCAACCATAAAAACAATGGACTTAGTAACACCATTAAGAGTAAGAAGTTAAATAGTCACTATGTCGAACACGCCTTTCACAATGACCTTTACGGGCATGCGGATAAAATAAAAATAGAAAAGCTTTACTCTATGGCTATGCAACCAGCCTGTTGTATACCATGTTTTCCATATAATGTTTTTATGAAAGTAGGAAATATGACGTATGCAACAAAAGGGATGCACATATTGTGATAGAGGTAAAAGCAACGGCCTGGTTTAACAAGGCAGAATAATTGCTTAGATGGCTAAAAGCGATTGGAATTTGGACAAAAAAATTTCAAAAAATTTTGTAGAAACAGTATTTGAATCGTGTTTTTATGGTAAAAATGGATTCAGAACCATCAAAAACGTCTAGGACACTTAAAATTTTGAAATTCAACAACTATAACTCGGATTTACAAAAATCCTTATAAATATAATTAAAATTTCCATAAATTTCCAGACAATTCCTCTGGCTAATTAGACTAGGGCAAAAACAACTATCACAACTGATAGCGTTCCACGACTGCCCTGCCGAAAGATGACCATCCCTGTCCACTCTTTTGAAGCTAAAGTTGAGGGGATTGGCATCTAAGATGAAAGCCAATTCCCGTTCCTTTGGAATGAGGCTGGTTAAAACAATGAGACTATCAATGGGTTAAAATTGGAAAAATGGAAAACGCAAATTTAGAACTAGGTGCAAGGAAGAGGATAATAATAAAAACACTGTTATAATAATATGCAAATATATGTGAAGATATGAAAATATATTAATTATATTAAAATAAAATTTGAAATTTTTTATATTACATCAATGTAATTATAAAGTAGAATTATTTATAAAATAAAGTTATGGAAAAAAACACTTAGTATTTTTTATAATGGTGGTCATGAATATATATACTACGGAATTAACTATTAGCTATATATAAAATAAAATAAAAATGTCAGGTTTAAAAATGTCAGGTTATTTTTGTATAAACCAGCACATTTTTATAGATTAAATGGAAGATAAACTTAAAAAATCGTTATTTTATAGTAGACATCGAAACAATGGTCTTATATTCACATTCTTAGAGATTAAAAGTTAACTAAAATATAATTTTATTTTTATTATTAATTATAAAAACAAGTGGTATATAAATGAAAAACATATATACCTATATATAATTTTTTTTTTAAACTAACACAAAAATATATTGTAATGCAATAATAAATAATAAAAGAGTTTAATGATATTTATATAGAACATATTTTTTAATTAAATTGAAAAAAAAGCATAACTACTTTTTGGTAATTCTCAATTTTTTTATAACTACTACCAAAATTGTTTAATATAAATTAAATCTTTATCATTTATTTCTAATTATTAATAATCAAACTAAAATTATAAAAACTTATTCCAAAATAAACACAATTATGAGTGTAATTTTTCAATATAATTAATTTTATTTTTAATAAAAATAAATATGCAAAATGACTATGTTATTTTATTTTTAAATAATATTTATGTTTTTTTTAATAATAATTATTTTTTATTGAAAATTGATTTCCTTTTTAGAAATTTAGTACCATTTAGGATTTATGAATTTAATTCTGATTTTCCTTTTAAGTAAAATGCTAATTTTATTCCATTACACTTACAATATTTTATTCATGGTTACATAGCTTTTCTGGCCAGAAATCCCTGTCTCACAGGGCAAGGGTAACCACAATGACATGTTAGTATGTTGGCAAAGATATCATGCACGATAATTTATTGGAATTCATGTATTATTAATTCAGGCTAGTTGATCTAATCCATTGTTTCGTCGATATTTGTGATAGAGAAGGCAAAAGACTACAATATAGAGAGCAAGATGCTACAAAGAAAGCTATTCACTGCTACTGAAGGAGAACCACTTTCAACTGCGGGTGAAGGAGAAGAAGAATTAAATCCAAACATTTCTTTCTACACAACCCGATTGTTACATTTCATAACTATCAACGTGTTGTTTATGTGAAAACGCAGTGAAGAATTGATTGAAGAGGAATATGCAAAAAGGGTGAGTAGACCACTTCGTCAACAAAATTAGTTGAAAAAAATGATATGCCATCCCTTTTCTAAGTAATATTGAATCTTCGACAAACAACTTCATTCGACCTATTGATTGATTGGAGTCAAGACCTTACGTCCAAAGATGTAGTCTCAAAGACGTACTCTAAACAAGAAAATTTGTGGCTCTTGTTGGAATCCAGGGGCACTATTTTATTTTACTCCTAGGGGTGAAATGGTGAAGCTCTATGGTTGATATATTTATATCATTTTCCGTTGTTTAAAATTAATGGCATCTATTGGTTTATAGGGCATAGAAAATGACCTATATCAACCTCATTATTAATGTGGTTATATCGTCATATATCAACCACTTCATTAATGTGGTTGTGTTAGTTGAGGGGCTAAGCGCATAGGGAGGATTACTAAATCATAGTTTGTTTCGGTTGACCTTGGTTTACTATGGTTAAATATAGTATAGTTATAGTTGAGAAGTATGGATTATGATCAACAAATAGTTGATTGTGGGTTGACTATGGTTGACCATATTGACCATGGTTAACCATAGTTAACCACATTGACTGTGTAAATAATTATTGAATAAAGATTTGACCATGTTTGACATTGGCTAAAATTGGTTGACCATCTTGATTATCCTTGAGCGTCAATGACCATGGTTGACTATATTTGATCAGTCATGGTCATGTCTATGGTTGATCTTAGTTTATTATGGTTAAATATAGTGAGTTTATGGTTGAGAATGATGGGGTACGGTCAGTAAATGGTTGATTTTGTGTGACCATGGTTCTCTATATTAAACTAAAGTTGTTTATGATAGATTATAATTGACCATGGCTGACCATGTTACCTATGGTTGATTGCGGTTGAGCATGGTTGACTACGTTTGACCATGATCAACCAAGTGTTGTTCATTGTTGACCTAGTTAAACATGGTCGACAATGGTTGACAATAAATTTTTTCATCACATTTCAATGTTCATATTAGTTTGTCACGTTGAAACATCACTCTTTTCTCTAATTGTGATGACTTTTGTTGTTTATCACATTACCACATCGTTTATTATTTGTCACATTGCTACGAAATTTGTTGTTCATCACAATGCTATGGTGATTGTTGTTTGTGATTGTGCGACATCATTTATTGTACTTCACATTGCAACAACATATTTTGTTTGTCACATTGTGAAAACATTTGTTATTCATCACTTTGGGATGATATATATTGGTTACTACTCTATGATGTTTTTATTGTTCATCACATCATGAATCATTTTTTGCTTGTCACATTGCTAGGACATTTGATCTTTCATCACATTGTGACATCATTTTTGTACAAGTGTGGGGTCACTTCTTTTTTTTCATGTTGTGACATAATTTGTTGCTCGTCACATTCCAACATCATAATGTGACATCACATGTTATTAATCACACTATAATGTCTATTTTGTTCCCCACACTATGGCATTAATACCTTTTATATGATGTATACTTATAGATGATTGTGGTTGAACATTACTGACAATGAAGCCCATGTTGACTATGGTTGGCTATGATGGTCATGTTGACTATGGTTGAACATGATTCCCATGTTGAATATGTTTGATCACATTGACCATGGTTGATCGTAGTTGACCATGTAGACCATTGTCGAATATAGCTTAACCATGTTGGGCCTTGGTTGAGCATGCTTGACCATCTTCACCATGTTGACCATAGTTGTCCATATTTTATATGATAGACTATGCTTGTCCATGAATTCCATGAATGACCATGAGTAACTTAAAGCATTCATGCAAAAATTAAAAGACGTACTACAAGAAGGAATCTCACTCATCACACTTCATGTTTTTCTCAAAGAACAGGAGTGCCAGACATAATTAGTAAAATTGTATCAATTGATTAAATATTATAGTTCTAACTAATCATGTGTAACAACATATAATGAATCTAAAAATGAAACTGCATCAATACTAAAATTCATACAAAAACATTAATAAATCACACTTAAAGGAAAGATAAACCAAACAACTAATTTACTTCTACTGCAATCCTTGCTAAAGAGGAGGGCCCTTCCTCCCTAGCAGGGCATAGGGATGAAATCAAAACTAATTAAAACTCAACACAAAATTTGTATGAACATCACCAGAAGTGTTTTATAATAAAAATAATTGGAAATTACAAGATCAAAATTCAATGTTTTTCCTTTCTTGATGTTCCCTTTTCATGGAACCAAACCTTTTTATAAAGTTTACAAGCCCCAAAAAATAGGGAACAATTCATTCATGACAATCTCATGATTCTCATGCTGATCGATATTAAGAGAAAAATAGAAAGTGGTACAAACAATTTTCCAATAAAAGACCAATTCAAATTGCATCATCTCCAAAATCATAACCACTGAGATCCTTTAACTGTCCGTAGATAATTCAAGATTCTTGACAACTCTCTTTGAAGATAGCAACCACGGTCTTTGGCAGTTGTGGTGTAACAACAACTCAAGGTGTAACAACAACTCGAGATGTAACATCAACTCAAGATGTAACAAAAATTTGAGGTGTAATAGAAAAACTTTGCACTCTAACAACAAATCCTCGAAGTATAAAAACAAGTGACAATAGTAGTGACTCATCCTTAGTCCTTAGTCATAGGCAACACCTGAAAGAAAAATAACCAAAGAACTTCTCCACAATTACCTTGGTTAGCCATCTCAAAAAGACATCACTTCATTTGATATTTAACGAAAGATGGAAAAATAATATGTTGAGAAATGATTTCTCTTATAAATATGGAAAATGGTAATTGGGACATAAAGTTCATGGGTTTATAGAGAGAAAATGATAAAAAATGGGGAAAGAGGTGTCTTAGATATGCTTAAAAATTGCACCCAACATCCCCCCCAACTGAAGCAATTGCATGTTGATGAGCCCCAAAAATGGATAATTATATGGGCTCATTTAGCCTCCTAATTCGACTTAATCCACCATTCTCATTAGTTTATCGAATGTTTTTGATTATATTTATGCTAATAGAGTGAATTGGGTTAGTCATTATGCCAACAAGTCTAATGTGTGCTTTATGCGGTATTTTTGGTCAATTTTGGGACAAAATCAAAGGCTTAAATGAGCACTTGGCAGCCAAATTCGTGGAAGAACAAGGGAGAGGATTTGTAGGAAGGTGTCCCCTTCATTTATAAGCCCTTAACTCGAATTCTTCACCAGCATCTCGGAGCACAAGGGGCAACCAAGCAAGTCAAGTAGGACTGCTGTTAACTGCAAGTTTTGGCAGCCGAGTCCCTAAAGTTTAGGAGGATTGTTGGGGTCCTCAATTTGTATAAATAAGAAGGCTTAGGGCCGCATTTTAGTTACTCACTTTGTAGGAAGAAGTTAGCTAGTTTGTAGTTTGATTTTAGTCATTTTTTAGGCAGTAGATTAGCTCTGCATTTCAGCACACTTTCAAGCTTTCCCTTATGAATAGTTTTTGATGTAACTATTATTTCTTGCTCAATAAAGATGAATCCAGATTTTCACTAGCTCTAATCTCTCTTAGGAGGCTGTAGCTCTTGGGGTTGGGCCCAACCCAAGTGCCCAGTACCTCCTTTGTTTACCTTTATTTGTTTTTGCTGCATTCTTAGAATAAAATCTGCTATTTAGATTTGAATCTTGTTTTGTTATTTAGGTTGCTTTTGATGATTAAAAAGGCTTTTCATGTTCAGATTTAGTTGATAGGTTAATAACAGGAAAGATATTTAGAAAAAGGGCCATCAAGCACCTTTGATTTCACCTCTCGCTCAATGGGATGAGGAGTTGGGATCAAGGTGACCTTGCTGCCACCAAAAACATTATCTTTGCTTCACCATGCAATCATTAGTGTTCAATTTTTAATTGCAGAAGTTGGTTACATGTTCAGATTATTGATTTCTTCATTGCATAGTTATTATACATGGTTTCATTGCAAATAAACTTCTGTTCATTCTCTTTACTGTTAGTTAGATCAGATTAGGTTAACGTAACTAGGTCTCTGATTTTCCAAGTCTTTGTTGGTTTAGTTGGAGAAACAACTTGCAGAGCACCCGTACCACTTCTCTATCTTCTCATACTCCATCAATCCCACATGCTCCATCCTCTGACTCGGATTCTTGCTTCATGTTCGCCATTTGCTCACTTTGCCCTAATTCCCATATTTTCGTGCAACATTGCTCCACTCCTCCTTGAACAAATCCAACCATCCTTGCCACTCCTCAGCGCAATTCCCCAAGTCCTGGACCTCCTCACACCCTTATCTCACCTCCATACCCACTCCTTCATCTTTTTTCCTCCATCCATCATCCAAAATCCCATTTCTGAACATCCTGTAGAAAATTACAGAACATCCTGTAGAAATTTTAGAACATCCCATAGAACCCTTGCAGACTTCCTGTAGAAGCTCACAAAAGGGGTTTCTTGAGATCTGGTCACTGTGAAACTCTCTGGAGGGGTGCTAGGGACCCCTTAGGCCCTCTTCTAACCTTCCCAACCTCCTGCAAGCATTTCCTTTTGCCAATCCACCTCTGCACAGTAAAAAATAGTTAAAGCACATGCATAATAATTCTGCCAACTTATTCAAAAATACAAAAAGATGTTTCTTTTCAGATTTCACTTCAGAAGTAGCTTAGTCACATGCATTTTACCTTTCTAAGAGTCAATGGCATTCCTTTCTGTAGCTTTCATCATTTTTCTTGCACCAGTAGGGTTAGTCGGTAAAACTAGGGTTTGCTAGGGTTTGCATTTCCCTTCCACTTTTCGCTTCTTTCTGCAAGTAGATTAGCCTCCTTTGAGTTAGCTTTCATCCATCGGTTAAAAAGCTTCTTCTAAGAGCTCATAGAAGTTGGCTTAAGATCCTAGCGGACTTGTGCCAGCTGACCAAGTGACAGCTGCAGCAAGAGCTAGTACTTGTTCATACAGCACCGTCGCTTCCAAGTTTGTTACGAACTATCGGGTTGATAAAAATAAAGAAGGGAGTCCCAGGAGTTGCAGCATTATTGCTGCAATACTGGGGCCCACCATCTTTTTGGCGCCGCTGCCGGGGAAGTGTCAGAGTATTGGTGATCGTTGTTTTTCTTCTATTTTCTACTACAACCTTCTGCTAAGTAGTTTATTTCAGCAAGCGTAGAGTAGATTGTTTCATTTCCATTCTGCAATTTCATTTCCGCAAAAGTAGATTAGACATTTCCTACTTTCATAGACTAGCATTTCTATTCCGCAACTTCATTTCTACAAGCATAGATTAGCATTTCAATTCTGCAAGCGTAGATTAGCATTTCATTCCTGCAATTTCATTTCAGCAAAATAGATTAGTCCTTTCCTGCTTTCATTTCAATTCTGCACTTTCATTTCAACAAGATAGATTTTAGTTAGTTGCAGTTCAATCTATTTCAGTTTTGCAGGTACAAGTAGAAAAAAGCAAAAATCAACCAAAAAGATTTCATTTCATGCCTTGTAGGAGTAGAGATAATTCAGAAAAATGATTGTACAACACCCCCACTGCTTCGCACAGCCAACCTTCTCTCTTCTTCAATTGCTGTGATTAAAGAACCCATAGGTGGACAGCAAGACATATTTGAAGAACCTCTAGGGGAGAAGAAGAAGAAAAACATTCCTCTGGAGAAAATGGCTACAAGTAGAAATGTTGGGAGCAGTACCTTATCCAAAAATGAATTTGCAAATCAGATGGAAGACTTCAAGAGCGAGATGAAGCAGTTTCTTGCCATGCAACTAGATACCTTGCAGATCCAAAGGAAGCAAGAGGAATCCAAGACGGCTTTGGCCATCTTTTGTTCCAGGTGCACTAGAAAGCACAATAGGGACGAATGTCCATTGCACTCCATAGAAGTGTGTTTTGTCTGTGACAAAGACCATCCTACGAATCAGTACCCTTCCTTGCCTGGACTTAAAGTTGCATATCAGAGGGCCAAAGGAGTCACTAAATCACTCTATCATATGAACCAAAGGAGGCCAAATGGACCCATACCTTACCAGCAGGGAATGCAAGGGACATCCCAAACCTATTATGACCCCTATCAAACCACTTCCATGCCTTCTTGGGGTCCTCCTGCTCATCCTTCCTGGTCCACGCCCCCTCCTTGGTCGTATCCATCTCAATATCATGCTCAACCAGCTGCTCATCCATTTCACCCCTATGCTCAGCCACAGCCTCAGTGGAATGCACCTCATCAGGGGTGGTGGCCCCAGTACAACACTCCTCCCGCTCCTTTTCCTCCACCACCTGCTCACCCACAACCATCACCTCCTGCTCCACCAAGGCAGCCCCAAATGCCTGCTCAATCGAACTCAAACCCAAATAAAAAGCAGGCTCAGCAAGTATATAGTGGGAAACCACCTACCCAACCACAACCCCATCTGCATCCATCTCAAATATACACCCCCACTCAACTACCCATACCACCATTTCTAAACCCGCACATTGGAGTAGCTCAACCTGATTGTAATGCTGAGGCACAACATTTCTGAACAACTCCTCTTGAGCTCAATGATATTCACCATAACTCAGGAATAGTATTGCAAGAAAGAGATTATATTAACAACATTGAAGGACCACATCCAGCAAAAAAAGATTCAAAGGAGGAGATCAAAGAACCATGGGCTGTACTTAATGAAGAGAAGACATCAAAATCATAGATCGAGAGAGTTCCCTCATGGTTACCATCAAATCCTCCATGTACTAGAGAGAAAAATCTGTAAAAAGAGGAAGATGAGAAGGTCATGATAAAAGGTGACATGAATAATGATCTAGATCAGCAAAAGTACCAAGGATATCAGAGCTATATTGAGATATGGTTCCAGACGGTCACTAAGTTGTAGCAATACTCTCTTCCTCAGCTATGTTTGATCCCTTCAAAGTCAAATCATTTGGTCTCTGAAATCCGGATAGCTATCAAAGCATGCATTTCAAGCCTCCACATCATTTTGTCTCTAATCTTGATGTGCACATGGCTCCATTGGAAGTATTCTTATACTTGAAAATGATTTTGTTTTTCAAGTAGGGTAGGTAGAAAAAAAGAGAAAAAAGAAAAAAGAAAAAATGAAAATAAGAGGAAAATAAAAATCTAAGGTGAAAACCTCCTCGGAGGCGCCTCAGATTGGCTCATTGATTGAAAACCTCCATGAGGCGGTCAATGGGTTGGAAAAAAGAGAAAAGAAAAAAATAGTAAGATCCTTGGGTGAAAACCTCCCTTGGAGGTGCCTAGGGTAGGAAATTAGGGTGAAAACCTCCATGAGGCGCCCTAGTTGTTTTTCAAAAAAAAGAGAAAAAGAAAGAAGAAAAGAGAAAAAGAAAAATAAACCTAGTTTCCATTGAATAATTGCAGGTTGCAGCAAGGACATTGCAGGTTAGGAGGATCGCTCAAAACAAAGACAGAGGAAGTTCTGTGCCTTCTACAAGAAGTTCCGTGTCTTCTACAGGAAGCCTACAAACAAATCAAAATTGATCTCCGAAGAGGCCGAGAAGGCTAGGAATATGTCCATGAGGCCTTCAAGCATTTATGTTCCCATCCCTCAGCCTTCTCCATCATTTTTTCCATCTCATTGTGCTTCTTTCCTAAAAACTGTGTGTTCTACAGGAAGTTCCTGTAGAAATTACAGGATTTCTATAGGAAGCTAGAAATGGATTTCAAAAAGGCAGTTTGGCGAATAGGATAGCCTCCTCACGGGTTCATAAGTCCTCCTACAATCCTTAAACCTCTATCCCATCAATTCCATGCCTGCATCACGGCCCAAGCTCATTTTTTCTTACCATGCAAAAAACTGCAGAATGCTTGGAAGCAAAAATACATAGTGCTAAAATTTGTTTTTTCCCTCACGTGAAAACCGTGCATCCATTTACAAAACCGTTTTACGGGGAGTTGTATAGGGGTGATGGAAACATTCTTGAGTAATTTCAGCCAATTCCGGTGCATGGTTTTCAAGAAATCAACGCCTATCACCTTCAACCATTTTTGCATTTTCTCCATATTCGTTCATCCGTTTCAAAACCTGTTTCATGGGGAGATGAATATGGGTGATAGTAACCTACCCAAGTAGTTTCAGCCGATTATGATGCACGTTTTCCGAGAAATTGATCTCTGTAATCTTTAGCCATTTTCCATTTTTCTCGAAATATGTGCATCCATTGATCACAATTTTGTTATGGGAGGTGCATAATGATGATAGGAACATGCTTAGAAAGTTTGAGATTGATCCGGGCTATCGTTCAGGAGCAATGGAGAAAATAAGTCGCTGCCTTGTAAAAATTCAACATCAGCAGCTTGAGGGTGCAAGTCTGAACGTGGAAACAAACTCCTGCAACTTAGATCTGGCCAGAGGACACCTGCACAAGGAAAACAGCCATGAATCAGCAACCAAGCCATCATGCAACCACAGAAACAAATGCATGCAGCAAAAGGAAGGGCCACAACACCTCACAGCAATCACATGCGGCTCCTAGGTACGTGACTAAACTCGTTCCTCTGATTGCATGAGTGTAATTTGAAGACTGCGTCAGCAATGAGATGGTTGTAATTAAAAAAATTCCTCATCCAGTTCAAACAACGCTCAGTGGGTGAATACGACAAGTGTGCTCAGCCATCTCAGGAGGAAATATGGAAAAAGGTAGTGGTGACCGTTTAAACTTCAGCGTGATTGATGGACGTGATTACAGGCAGAGAACAAACAGTTAAACACTGTAGTGGGGACCAACAGTCTGCATGGGGCCAACGTGCAGTGGTCAGCTCACCCTCCATCAACGGAAATCTCCATAAAACAGCCAATCGAACTCTCACCACTGTTGTTTCCAGTTTATCATGGTCCTTGCAGCTGCAACAAGCTCCATACCACCTCCATAGAAGAAAACCAAGCTTTCTCGGCCATTTTATAAAAGCCCTCCTGCTTATCGGTGTTCTACAGGAAGTACGCAACAACTTTTAGAAGTAGGGAAGCCTGGACTTTTCTTCGTTGAATTTAGAGTTCTGAGAGAGGTAGGCTCGAAAACACTCTTCCATGCATCGTATGTTTCGAAAAGGTGGTGAATTGAACTGTCTTAATTGGGGAATCACAGAAAAATCAGCCTGTGAGTTGGAAATAGCAGTTTGCTTGTGTATTGCACGGAATTTCTCAGTTTTTCTGCATCAAAATTCTTCTCCACGTTTCCAGTCTAAAATTCTCTTATAAGGAAGGCATATGCAGCTGTGAGAGCTAGCCTGTGGATGAAAATTTTAAAATTTGCATATCTGAATGTATCCTGAGAAGAAAACTTGGTCTCTGTCCTTTGTCTGTAGAAGCAAAACTCTTCCTCTCATAACCAGATAGCTGAAGAATTTTTAATGTCCCTGAGATCTCAATCAAAGACACAGGCCACAGTGAATTTCAGAGGGTTGACCCTAAAGCTTACCCCTGAGCTCATTAGTCGAGTTACTAGTCCGCCATTAGGGATACCTTGGGGCAAAGAGGAGAGGGCATTGGGCCAAAAAGCCAAGAAAAAATTCTTCCTACCTGACGAACATCCTGTAGAAGACAAGAACGGAGCCCACCATTCTCTTTGGCGCCATTGGAGCTTGAAAAAAGGTAGGCTCAGGAAACTGCTCTGCATAGGATGTATTTATATAAGGTGGAGGATTAAAAACACAATATTGGGTTAAAAGAAAGGAAAGTGAAGCTTAAAAGACTGCCTGTGTTTTTTTTCCTTCTTTGGGTTATACACAGTTTCTCTGTTTTCCTGCTCTGCATCCAAAATATGCCTTTTTCTTTCTCACATTCTTTTGGAAAAAGGGATGCAACCATAGAAGCCAACCTATGAGAAACCAAATTTGCAAGACTGTCCACTCTCTAAAGCAAAACATTGTGTTATAAATATTCTTTGTTCTGTCAAAGGTATTGATTTTTCTCAAAAACCGAGAAGCAAATTCAAGTTGGAAACAGTTCGAAGAGAAAATTACAAATTGATGTTGTGAAAAAGAAGAACATGATGAATTCCTGACTCCAAAAAGACAAAACTCAGCCATTTCTCTATTTTCGGTTTTGAAATTTTGTTTCCTCCCTCCTCACCTGAACATTTCCAGCAGTCACCATGCATCATGATAGGGAGATTTTTAGAAATATGGCAGGGGAAGATGAGGAGGAAATAGAAAAAGAGGAAAAGACCAAAATGGAGAAAGAAGAACTTGAAACAAAGGAGGAAATCAAAACAGAAGATGAGAAGGAAGATCCAGAACAGAAAAGAAAAAGACTGAAGTAGAGAAGGCAGAAACTAAACAAGATGAGAAGAAAGCCAAAACAGAGCGTGAGGAAGCAAGCTAATAGAGGCAGAGAAGAAAAAAGAAGAGGAAAAAAGGAGGAAGAGACACACCATGAGATATCAGTGAAATAGACCGAAACAGTTTCTACAGGAAGCATGAAAACAGTTTCTACAGGAAGCATGAAAACAGAGCAGCAAAAGGAGAAATCACCTGAGATTTTGGCCAGGGAGGCAGTAGCTATGCTGGCTGCCTTAAGCACATCTCCAAAACAAAAAGGGAAGCGAAAAAGGGAGCCTTCCATGTACTTTAAGGCAAGAAGGAGCACACAGATCAAAGTAGGCAGACCCCAGCCACAGTCAAAGGAGCAAATTGTCATTAAGGACACAACAACTAAACAAAAGGAGGAGTCTCATTCAAAGATAAACCTCACCTATGAATGAGGAAACCAAAAACCTTCACTTGGAGAGAGAGAATTCAGATGATGGACTCAAAGACAACTCTAGAAGAAGCTGAGACAGTTCTACAGGAAGCTGAGATAGTTCTACAGGAAGCTGAGAATTCTCTACAGGAAAGTCAGGCTAAGCTAAGAGAGACCGTGAAATTGGAGGAAAAGGCAGCCAAACAATCACAGGAAGAAGGAAAGACAAGGAAACATCTGATGAACAGAAAAGAGAGGACAAGCTGCAGGCTGAGGTTGAGGCGCTAACAAAACTGCTACAAGAAAAGGAACACAGGCAGTAGGAAGGAGTAGAGAGAAAAGCACGATTTCATGACCGAGAAGAGAACATCACTTCAGAAGCTTGGCATGACAGGGAGGCCACTAGGGCCAGCAAATATGAAGAGATAGATTAGTTGCTCAGAGGATGAGGAACACTTTTAGTAGGGGGGTGATGATAAGCCCCCAAAATGGATAATTATATGGGCTCATTCAGCCTCCTAATTCCACTTAATCCACCATTCTCATTAGTTTATCGCATGTTTTTGATTATATTTATGCTAATAGAGTGAATTGGGTTAGTCATTATGCCAACAACTCTAATGTGTGCTTTATGCAGTATTTTTGGTCAATTTTGGGACAAAATCAAAGGCTTAAATGAGCACTTGGCAACCAAATTCGTGGAAGAACAAGAGAGAGGATTTGTAGGAAGGTGTCCCCTTCATTTATAAGCCCTTACCTCGAATTCTCCACCAGCAGCTCGGAGCACAAGGGGCAGCCAAGCAAGTCAAGTAGGACTGCTGTTAACTGCAAGTTTTGGCAGCCGAGTCCCTAAAGTTTAGGAGGACTGTTGGGGTCCTCAATTTGTATAAATAAGAAGGCTTAGGGCCTCATTTTAGTTAGTCACTTAGCTAGTTTGTAGTTCAATTTTAGTCATTCTTTTAGTCGTTTTTTAGGCAGCAGATTAGCTCTACATTTCAGCACACTTTCAAGCTTTCCCTTGTGGACAGTTTTTGATGTAACTATTATTACTTGCTCAATAAAGATGAATCCAGCTTTGCACCAGCTCTAATCTCTCTTAGGAGGCTGCAGCTCTTGGGGTTGGGCCCAGCCCAAGTGCCCAGTACCTCCTTTGTTTACCTTTATGTGTTTTTGCTGCATTCTTAGAATAAAATCTGCTATTTAGATTTGAATCTTGTTTTTTTATTTAGGTTGCTTTTGATGATTAAAAAGGCTTTTCATGTTCAGATTTAGTTGATAGGTTAATAACAGGGAAGATCTTCAGAAAAAGGGCCATCAAGCACCTCTGATTTCACCTCTCCCTCAGTGGGATGAGGAGCTGGGATCAAGGTGACCTTGCTGCCACCAAAAACACTGTCTTTGCTTCTCCATGCAATCATTAGTGTTTGATTTTTAATTGTAGAAGTTGGTTACATGTTTAGATTATTGATTGCTTCATTGCATAGTTATTATACATGGTTTCATTGAAAATAAACTTCTGTTCATTCTCTTTACTGTTAGCTAGATCAGATTAGGTTAACGTAACTAGGTCTCTGATTTTCCAAGTCTTTGTTGGTTCAGTTGGAGAAACAACTTGCAGAGCACCCATACCACTTCTCTATCTTCTCATACTCCATCAATCCCACATGCTCCATCCTCTAACTCGGATTCTTGCTTCACATTCGTCATTTGCTCACTTTGCCCTAATTCCCATATTTTCGTGCAACATTGCTCCACTCCTCCTTGAACAAATCCAACCATCCTTGCCACTCCTCAGCTCCATTCACCAAGGCTTGGACCTCCTCACACCCTTATCTCACCTCCATACCCACTCCTTCATCTTTCTTCCTCCATCCATCCTCCAAAATCCCATTTCTGAACATCCTATAGAAAATTACAAAACATCCTGTAGAAAATTCAGAACATCCTGTAGAATCCCTGTAGACTTCCTGTAGAAGCTCACGAAAGGGGTTTCTTGATATCCAGTCACTGTGAAACTCTCTGGAGGGGTGCTATGGAACCCTTACACCCTCTTCTAACCTTTCCAACCTCCTGCAAGCATTTCCTTTCGCCAATCCACCTCTACACAGTCAAAAACAGTTAAAGCACATGCATAATAATTCTGTCAACTTACTCAAAAATACAAAAAGATGTTTCTTTTCAGATTTCACTTTAGAAGTAGCTTAGTCACATGCATTTTACCTTTCTAAGAGTCAATGGCATTTCTTTCTGTGTCCTTAATCATTTTTCTTGCACCAGTAGGGTTAGTTGGTAAAACTAGGGTTTGCTAGGGTTTGCATTTCCTTTCCGCTTTTCGCTTCTTTCTACAAGTAGATTAGCCTCCTTTGAGTTAGCTTTCATCCATCGGTTAAAAATATTCTTCTAAGAGCTCATAGAAGTTGGCTTAAGCTCCTAGAGGACTTGTGCCAGCTGACCAAGTGATAGCCGCGGCAAGAGCTAGTACTTGTGCATACAGCACCGTTGCTTCCAAGTTTGTTATGAACTACCGGGTTGATAAAATTAAAGAAGGGAGTTCCAGGAGTTGCAGCATTATTGCTACAATACTGCGGCCCACCACATGTCCTCATGCAAAATATTCAAGTACTATTGTTGTATCACTATTGTAAATCTGTCAAGTTATAGGCACCAATAATATCTTCATCAACTGGTCTGTAACCCTGATTAGCGATCAACTGATGAGGATGTGATTTCTCTTCATAACACAATTGGTAATGGGGTTGGTATTCCTCAATGGGAAGCCAAATCAAGGGAAACTTAAATCTACCTTTTTATAAAGTTTACAAGCCCCAAAAATTAGGGACATATCATTCATGAGAATCTCATGATTCTCATGCTGATTGATATTAAGAGAAGAATAGAAAGCACTGCAAACAATTTTCCAATAAATGACCAATTCAAGTTTCATCATCCCCACAATCATAACCACTGAGATCCTTTAACCGTCTGTAGATAATTCATGCTTCTTGACAACTATCTTTGAAGACACCAACCATGGCCATTGGCAGTTGCGGTGTAACAACAACTTCAGTTGTAACAACAACTCGAGATGTAACATCAACTCGAGTTGTAACATCAACTCGAGATGTAACAACTATTTGAGGTGTAATAGAAAAACTTCGGACTGCAGCATCAAATCCTCAAATTATAACAACAAGTGATAGTAGTAGTGACTCATCCTTGGTCCTCAGTCGTAGGCAACACCTGAAAGAAAAATAACCCGAGAGCTTCTCCACAATTACCTTAGTTAGTCAGCTGAAAAAGACATCACTTCATTTGATATTTAACGAAAGATGGAAAAATAATATGTTGAGAAAGGATTTCTCTTATAACTAGGGAAAATGGTAATTGGGAAATAAAATTCATGGGTTTATAGAGAGAAAATGATCAGAAACGGGGAAATCGATATTTAACGAAAGATGGAGAAATAGTATGTTGAGAAAGGATTACTCTTCTAACTAGGGAAAATGGTAATTGGGACATAAAGTTCATGGTTTTATAGAGAGAAAATGACCAAAAATGGGAAAAGAGGTGTCTGAGATATGCTTAAAAATTGAACCCAACATCTCCCTCCAACTGAAGCAACTACAAGTCCTCATGGAAAATCTTCAGGTAATGTTGTTGTATCGATGTTGTAAATCTATCAAGTTATAGGCACCAACAGTATCTTCATCAACTAGTTTTTAACCCTGATTAGCCATTAGCTGATGCGGCTGTGATTCCTCTTCATAATCACATAATTGGCAATGGGGTTGGTATTCCTTAATCGGAAGCCAAATCAAGGGAAACTTAAATCTAATCCCTATCTAGAAGGCTCCCATTGAATTCACAATCCTGGCATATTCTGGAACCTATGTAACAACAACCACAAAATTAGGAAACACAAAAGGGTCATGCTCCTCCAAACTTGCGCTACTAGCCTTTGTACATTTAAGGCATCCAGTCAATAGTCAACTCTTCAGCTATGTAAAGAGGTTGAGGGAAAACCCAACAATCCTCCTCTTGTAGATGGTTGATTGTTCCCTTATATCAAGGGTACTTAGAAACTTCCTAAATTCACGCCTTAAATTTAGTAGCCATGCCTGGTTCTGCTCTTATCCACAAGGCTGCCTTCTCTTCATTAGTGTCAGATGACTTCATGGCCAGATGCCATTCTATTTGATTTCTCATGAAAGAGATGAAGGTACACAGCTGCAAGTCCCCCATGTAGGAGAAAATACGTAAAACCATATGCAGGCTAGCGTATTCACAAATCATATTATGTAGAAAAATCTCACAAAGTAAGCTTTGCTCATCAAAATCACATGCACAAAAAACATCTAAAAAATTCTAGGTAGAATTACCTAGATATGGTCTATTCTCATAGACAGCTTTTAACTGAAACAAATAAAATATTTCCCAAAGAAATATTGGATAGGATGGGGAAGGACTTCTACACCCCAACAGGTTTAGGTAGAGTCTGTAAAGATTGTTTTTATCATCTGTTAAGTTCTAAATTTCCTGTTGTAACTGCTGCACTCGTTCCTCCTTTTCCTTCTCAATTTTCTTCCTTTCCCATCTTGTCCATTCCTCCATCAACTTCCTCTTAGCCCACTGTTCTTTGAGAGTATTTACAATTTTTCGATACTCCTCAAGTGAGATTACTCCATTTTGCAGAGTGCCAACTGCTTCCAATTCTGTAATTCCGATATCAACACAAGTTTTTCTTAACACCATCCTTCTTCAGGATCTCATGTTCTCTCACATGCAAAATCAATACGGGGTGTAACAACATCTTGAGATTCAATTTTTTCTTCGGTGGCTATTGGTTCTTGTGTAACAACAACTTCATCAATAGGTTCTTGTGGATCAGCTCTTACTTCTTCTTCCTGAGGGACCTCTGCCTCAACTGTTGGTTCTTGTGTAACAACAATATCGTCGGCAGGTTCTTGTGTTTCGGCTTCTAGGTTGATCACCATGGCCTACTCCATTTCAGTTGTTGGTTCTTGTGTAATAGCAACGTCATCAACGAGTTCTTATGTATCAAATTCCAAGGGTTTAGCTTGGGTTCCTATCGAGATGGTACTTGCAACATAAAATTTATACCTGGCTATCTCTAAAAACTTAGCACATGCTGAACATACAAAACCTGGTGTAGTTTTTGCCCTCATCTTATCAACAGCCTCCGCCAAAGTATCCAGAATCAGGACCCTTGTTTCTACTTTACTACCCTCTAATTGTTTCCTTAATTCTTTATTTTATTTTTCTAATTCTTCAATTTTATGCAGCAGGGTTTGGGTCTCATCCTTACCTGATAAAGGAACCTCTTCAGGATGGGTCTGTTCTTCTTCTTTTTTCTCCCCTGCGTCCTTATGCCTACTTGACCTCTTTCTAGATGGAGGTGGGGGATCTGGTTGGGTGCTGAATCTGACCCTATTCTTAGATGTCATGCCACCTATTCGATTTTCTAGTGATCTTTTCTTGATTCTACTCCCCGGGGATGGCCCTTGCTCTTCAGTCACCCTAACTTCCTTTGGAGTGCCATCAGCGGTTTTAGCTTTCTTATGGCATGAAGTCCTCATCTTTGTGCTCATAAATGCTTCCCACCTCTAGCCTTGGCATTCCTTGGCATCCATTATGATTAATTTTATAAGGCCATGATTGGTGACACAAGTTTCTGGATGCGCAACAACCTTCACAACAACAACCATATGCTTCAGGTTCTCCAACAGGAAATATGGGAGGTTAACCAATTGTCTGTGTCATAGATGGTTTAACAATGGGAAATGATAATTAAACACGATTGTCACCCATCCTTCACAAGTAATGTATTTGATAATGTATAAGGAAACATCTCCCCATGGCTGAGGAAGTGACAATCGTTTAATTCCCCTGCCCTTCTTCTCCAATTGTTCCCCCCCTTGCAGAAATTCCGCCTTGAGAGAAGGATCATTGATCTTCTGGTTAAACTACCTTTTTACTTTAGATTGAAATTCTAATACTCTGGCAATTAATTATTCAATAACTTCTAAATTAAACCCTCTCACCTCCATCTAATTCCTGTTCAAGTTCTTGGCAAACTCTAGGGAAACAGTTTCTTCCGACCCTTTGAGTCATTCAAAGAATTTGAACCACCCTGCCTCTTTAAAAATCTGGCATGCCTCTGGGAAATTCTCCAATGCTTCTGTGGAATTGGGCTCATGCCTGACCGCTGCTCCTCCCATCTCTACTTTAGACAATACCCTCTGTGCTTTGTCTTCTTGCTCTTCTGAGAATTCTATGAAATGAAGATATAGTGCTTCGTTGGGATAGATATCGGGGAAGTAAAAGCAAGGTAGTAAAAGAAGTGATGTCAGATCAGGGGATCGTACAATATGAATTATGGTTTCATTATTAATCAGGGTAATGAAGATTTGTTTTAAATGTGATTTAAACCTATAGCATGCTTGACATAAAAAGGTGATAATGATTGTAGGATTTGCCAATGATTACAAGGTCTATCACTTTAATGTTTGATTTAAATTACAGATTACGAAATGATTCACCCTCCCCCAAGTTTTAATTTGATGGTCGTCCTCAGCTGTCAAGTGGAACATCATATTAATTTCCATAATTTTTAAATAAAGAAAAGCAATATACCTTTTGAATGACTCATTGGCAGTGATCTGGTGAAAAAATATTGGTGATGTGATTGATTCCATTGGCAACATACTGATTAGGTCCTTTATTCCGGCGGAAACATCCTAGTGATATCATTTATTAAGGCAAGCGAATGTGCCTGATTTGTTGCTTCATATTATTGGTTGTTACAGGTGTAATAGCAAATGTAATTGCTAATGCTACTCTTTACAACATAACGCTTATTACAATAGTTTGAAAAACTTTTAAAGAAAGAAGGAAAAGACTTAAGCGTGTAACAACATAAGATGACATGTATGAAACAGATGATGTTGTTACAGGGAAAAAATGTGTAACAACCACCACATAGTGGTTTTCAATTGTTACTATTATCTGCCTGCACCTCAAGAAGAGGTTTTCGTAGACAGATATTTTTTTAAATATTATTATTTAATTTTTAATTTTTATTCATTTTTAATTTTTTTCTTTTTTTATTATTTTGGTGTATCAGCGACCAACAGAGTTGGTTTTCAGTTGTTACACTTATTGAGAATTAAAAATTTGGCAGCGTAGGAGAACTTTCCCCTACTCCTATAATTTGAAGATCAGATTTTGAGAAAATGTTGAAAAATGAATCCTTTGAAGTTGGTTTGTGATATAACTAAAGACGATTCCCATTATAAGGTAATGGTTTCCTAACATTTTCAATGGTGACTAAACTCACAGTTCCATTGTCAAATATCGTATAAACTTCATAAGTACCTAGCCATCTGGTGCAGAGGTTCCCCTTGAAATCCTTGAATTGCGAATCATATAATAGAGCCAAATCTCCTTTCTGAAACACCTTATTTTTTATGAATTTGTCGTGCCAATTAGCCCTTTTTTGCTGGATGATATCTGTTTGTTAAATGGCAGCCAACCTTTTCTCATCATTTTCATTTAGCTAATTTAACCATTGTTTATTTGTTGTGGCCAAATCTAGATTCACTTGTAGTGTTGTTCTCAGTTTGTTTATTTCGAACCCTATGGGAAATAAAGGATTTTTACCATACGCTAATTAGTATGGTGAGAATCCCATAGTGTTCCTCCATGTAGTGTTGTATGCCCACAATGCTTCTGGTAGTTTATCAACCCAATTCCTCTAGTGGCTAGCCACAATCTTGGTAATAATTCCCTCAATAACCTCATTGGTGCTTTCCACTTGTCCATTTTCCTGTGGATAATAAGGTGAAGTAACCCTATGACAGATTTTGTATTTCTCAACTATATTCTGGATCAAATGACATGTAAATTTCATCCCCCCCCATCTGTCACTATTTCTTGAGGAACCCTAAGCGAACAAAAATGTCTTCAAACAAAAAGTCTGAAATAGCCTGTTCTATAGCTCTATTTAGTGCCTTTGCTTCAACCCACTTTGTGACATAATTTGTGTAGACTAGGATGTAGGAAATTTGTTGATATGGAGAATTAATTGGCCCTACAAATTCCAAGGCTCACTTCTCAAATGGTTCTAAAACTATCTGAAGGTGTAATGGCATCTCATCTCACTAGAGTGGTTGACCCATTCTATGACAGCTGTGACATCCCTTAACAAATTTATTTGCGTCCTAAAATATAGTAGGCCAATAGTACCCTGTTGAAAGCACCTTATACCCTATCCTTTTATTTGCAAAGTGCCCTGCACAAGGTTCTTCATGACAAGCCTTAAGGATATCAAATATTTCATCCTCCCTCACACAGTGTCTGATCTGATGATCTGACCCAGTGTGATAGAGGTTTCCTTTGATCCAAGAGTATATTTCACTTTGCTGAACAACTCTTTTATTTTTTATTTTTTCTAAATTTAGGCTTTTGTGATTCATATTACATTAATAAGAGTATTTTCGATAGAAATCACATAGGAGAAAATTTTGCCCACTCGTTTCGAACCAACTAGTGTGTTCATCATCAGGACCGATTTTCTTATATTTTCTTCTCATGTGAGGATAGGTGTTGTGGGAATCTTCCTACAGTAAGATAATTAGCGATGTCTACATACCACTATGAGTGAGTTGAAATAGCGAAGAGATATTTATCAGAAAAATAATCTTCAACATACATTCATTCATTATCAACAGTCAACCTAGAAAGAAAATCAACTACTACATTATCTTTCCTAGGTTTATCCAAGATTGTTATGTCAAATTCTTGTAATAACAATAACCAATGTGTAATCCTACCATTAGTGACTAGTTATTCATTAAAAAATGAATGGCAGAGTGGTCGGAATGAACAAACAATTGATATCCCATAATGTAGTGTCAAAATTTGTTGATGGAATGTACTACCGCAAGAAATTCTTTTCTATCACCATGTAGTTCAGTTAAGCTAGAGTCAAATTGTTGCTTATGTAGTAGATAACATATGGTTTTATGTCCTCTAGCTGACCCAACACAACTCCCACAACAATATCAAATGCATTGGTGGATATATGAAATGACAAACTCTGGTTTGGTTCTCGCAAAACAAGGGCTGCTGAAACACACTTTTTCAATTCTGTAAAGGCTTTCTCACATTTCCCTATCCAAATTAATTCCATATCTTTAGTAAGAAAAGAAAATAAAGGGGATGCAATTCTTGAAAAAAATTCTATAAACCATCTATAATATCCTGCATGTCCCAAAAAACTACATACCTCTTATTGCGTTTTGGGAACATGAATTTTTAAAATTAGCTCCATCTTAGTAGGTTTTACTTTGATTCCATCAGGAGAAAAAAAATGCCCCACCACAATTCCTTCATTCATCATCATGTGACATTTGTCTCTACTTAAAGCAACATTAGTTTTTACACATCATTCTAATACTCTGTCACGATTAACTAATGTTGTTTCAAAAGCATCATCGTAAGGTGTAAAGCCATCCATGAATATTTCTAAAAAGTCATTTAACAAATTTGAGAATATCCCCAATATCTCCCATTGGAAAGTTTCTAGCACATCATAGAGTCCAAAAGGAAGAACTCTGTATGCAAATATTCCCCAAGGGCAAGTAAAGGTGGTTTTATCCTGGTCTTCTGGGGCAATCTGTATCTGATTGTAACCACTAAACCCATCTAGAAATGAAAATAATTTATTTCCAGACAAGGTTTCGAGGACTTGATCTATGAATGGAAAACGGAAATGGTCCTTTTGGGTTGCCTTGTTAAGTTCTCTATAGTCCACACAGACTTTCCACTTGACATTCTTTTTAGGGACAACGACAGGTGGGGATATCCACTAATTATCAGAAATTGGATAAATGAAGATAGCATTTAGGAGTTTTTGCAATTATTCCTTGACTACCTCCTTAAGTGTTGGGTTCATACATTGTTGTGGTTGTCTAACTATACTGAAACCCTCTTTTAAATAAATATGCTCAGTGCATAAGCTAGGATGAATTCCTTTCATATCTATGTAATTCCACGCAAATTCCTTTTTATACTTCTCTAACAGTTGTAACATCATTTTGTTTTGTTTGGGAGTCGCATTCAAGTTAACATTCAGATGTTTACCTGGTTCTATTTCAACCAGTATGCTCTTGATGGTTGGAGTGGTCTTCTTACATTCAAAGCTCAAATCCTCCACAACCTCTTCCTCCCCTCATTTCTCAATAGAAATGATAGAAAGAGGATTACTGATAAAAGAAGTTATAATATCATCTTCTATCTCACCTTTAAATTATTGAGCTTTATCGAGGGTAAGAAGTGGCTAGGAGTTATTTGATTCAGGTTCGAACTCGTCCCACAAAGGGTTTCCCAACTCCCTACTTGGTTTTGTAGGGGGGTAAAGGATGAGGTTTATCATAGCCTATCCATTTTAAATTGTCATACAACCCGACCTACAACCTATAAATGCATCCGTAGTGGCCAACCAAAGCCTTCCAAAGATCAAAAGATACCCCTGAAAATTTGATTTGGTTTGCAAGATAAGAAAATATGCTAGATATCTCCAGGAATCCATTGTAATAACTACGTATTCTAATACCATTTCAAGCTTAACACGAGACCTGTCCACTAATTCCATTATAGTAGGTGTTTTTCTCAGCCTATGCAAACCTAGGATGGTAAAGACTTCTTTAGTCATTACGTTAATTTATGTCCCTAAATCAATTAGTGTATTTGGGATGGGCATCTCATCAATGTAAACGGTAACTGTAGGATTCCCTGCATCATTATATTTAGTCAATGGAGATTGACGAGTCATTAATTCTGATAATTTCCGCATCACATGGATAGTGACATGATCATTAGGCTTCCTTCTATGTTTCTTAACACACAGGTCCCTTACTATTTTTGCATAGATGGGAACATCCTTGATAGCTTGCAGTAGGGGAATCCTAACATGTAGATTTTTCAACTCTCTAAGAAAATCGGAGTCAGGCTATGAATTCGTCTTTGTTTCTGATAATCTTTGCGAATACGGGGCATCCTTAGTTATTGTAATAGTTGGGTCAACTGATACAGATGTACCAGCATTATTCGGGTTAGCTATTATAGATGTAAAAACATCACCTTGACATGTTGTATTAGTCCCATGAGATTTCACTAGACCACCTTTAGGAGATTCACATTCTTCCTCAATGATGACAAGAGAGATTTTTACTATTTTTTTCGATCGTATATGGATTTCATTACATTCAACGGGAATGATGTAGTAGGTTTGGAAGGAAGTAGGAGCTTCTAAAGTCTGGGATGCCTTATTATTTGGGTTAGGATTAGGTTGTACATGTAATTGGGGTCGTATGGGAGGTGTAGCAATAGGTGTTGAGAGAGGTGGCAACTGTAATTGTTGTTGCATTGGTAACACAGAAGGGGTTGGACCTAAAGAATTTCCTCTCCAATTTTGGGGCCAAGAATATGGCTGAGATGGAGGGTATTGAAAAGGTGGAGAGGGAGACCATTGGTTCCATGGTGAGGAAAATTGAGTTGGAGGAGGTGAGGAATATTGCCATGGAAATTGTTGTGCATTATATACATTATTCCATGGATTAAAAGAAAAATATTGAGGCATACCTAGTGGTTGTGGCTGCCAGGGCTTCCTGGACCCAATGAAGTAGGAGGATTGGACTTCCTCACTTGATTCTTTAAGCACTTCTTTTAGTCTGGGAAGCTCTGGACAATAGCCTATAGAATGCTCCAAATCACAAATGTTGCACAAGATGATGTTGTCGACTTTACAATCCCTCAAGGAATGTTTATCCTTACATTTCAGGTAGAATATAGCCAAAGCTTTCTCAGCTTCATCCTGTGCCTTTTTTACTTGTGCAGTTGTTAGTTGGGCAGATAAAGTGTTGAGGAGGTCATTTTTAAGATTCTCAAATAGGATCCTGATCTCAGCTCTAGTCACACCTCCATTTATAGATTTTTGTATTTGAACGTAGGCGTCCCATGTCACGCTTGTTCCTCATGATGATCCTCTTGAGCATCTTAACCAGATTTTTATTATCTCATCAAATGATTCTTGAGATATATCTCCCTTCCCTAATAGATTCAATGTATCTAGGAAGTTATATATCATTCCCCATATGAATATAGTTGATAGGATCCACGGATCCAAATCACTATGTTTAGATCTCTGTATATTATAGTGGAATCACTCCACATAATCCTCCAAGCTTCTTCTTCTTTTTGTGTCGTCCCGAATATTTCTTCCCTCAAGTCCTTGGTTCGAAAATAGTCCTAATATGTTGACAAAAATGCAATTCTCATCTCCCCCCATGTTTGAATAGTAGCAGATCCCAGTCCCATGAACCATCTCAATGCTACTCCCTTTAGAGTAGTAGGGAACAATGTAAGCTTTTGAGCATCTGAAATGTAATCATTTCTCCTACATAGGACATCAAATTCAAACAAGAATGTATCAGGATCTTCTACAACCATTCCTTGAAAACGTGGAAGAGTTGATAAGGGAATGTTTTTCATGGGAGCTTCGCCCCTTATATCACTTCTTGGGAATTCAAAGGTAGTAATAGTGGCATCAATCCTTGTATTATCATTTTTATTATTGTTATTTCCTTCCATTGTAGATTCGTGTTGGGAAAATTGTATGTGTAATAATTCCAACATTAAATTATCAATCCAGGACTCGTAAGATTCGAGGCACAAGCGTAGGTAACGCAGGATCAGAGAATCTAACCTAAATTAGAGTGTGAAATCAATTTGTTATTTTACTTCTATAAAAGAAAATCAATTACTGCTATAAAAGAAATTCTTAAAAGAACACACCATACACTTGCTCGAAAAGAACACTTATGATAGCAATTCTAACTTGAAAGATCCTATTGAAAGAAACTCATTGAAACTTAATCTATGAAAAACCTTCAATTAAAGACTCCTAATCTAAATGAAATAAATCATTTGAAAGAAAGCTCACTCTTCATAATCAGGAAACTCATAATCGAAATTGAAAAGTAAATGAAAGCCAAATCAATATGCATTAAACTGATATCTCTACTTACGCAATTGAATTCACACTTGGATTTTCTCTCACAAAGAAATTATTATGCTATGAAAAACAAGAAATCTTCTAATTGAATGAATTCTATAATTTTTAATTTCAAATCTACAAGATAGAGTTTTAAGTAAATAGTGATGCTAGATTTGGCACAACAAATTTCTCGATGAAATTCACACTTTGAATGTAAATCCTATGATCTAGATAAGCTAAAGGACTTGTTTCCAGTTGTGACAGGCCCTTTCCACTCTTGGAGCAAGCCTAAACTAACTCAATAAAAATCAAATTTAAAACACAGTCATAATACTTACAAAGAATTTAGAGATGAAGCAAAATTGAATTAAGATTCAATTACAAAAGAGCTTCAATCCATCCTTTATTCCTTCCCTGATACCTCTTCCTTT